>CAUYRH010134596.1:0-51944 GCA_963574655.1 Perodicticus potto
TTGAAGTCTGAGCTGTGGAGAAATACAAGGAGTTAATTCCTGCACCTCCCACAGGCAACAATTAGAAAAGGAAAATCAAACTTTCCCACTACCACACACCCAGGGTACCACTTTTGAAAGACCTCGCGTGATTGGCTCACTTGAAGAGGTCCCAATCAATTATCCCAGGCAGCACTGGCCTCAAATGGAAGAGTTAAAAAGTCTCTGGCAAATAAATAGCAAGTGTCTGCTGGAAGGTCTAGTATAACTCGCTCTGGTGTTCTGAGAGTTCAGGAGGGCCCCCCTAGCAAGTAGATTAGTGTGGGAAGGTTGATGCCTCCTTCCCTCTCTTGCCCCTCTGTCACACCCAGTCACTGGTAACCCTGCTGGGCTGTGATCCAGTTTCCTCCAATGAGCAGATGCTCCAGAGGTTTGCACCTGCCTGGGTCACAAGGAGGTCCGTGGCTCCTCAGCCAGTCCACCACTCTCCATCAGTGTTTGGCAGGGGGAGGTGAGGCCTGACAACCTGGGTACTTGATAGGGGCTGGAGTGATTCACTCAATTTCACCCCAGACCCTGATTGATGTTGCTGATAGAACAGAACAAGTTCACAGAATTTGTTTCTTTCCCGTGTGGATCATATGTTGGGCTGCAAATGGGTCTGACTAACTCTGTGAGTTCCAGCCCTTTGTCTCAGCTTTCATCCCCTGAGGGCCAGGTGCATCTGAAGCTGAGTAAAGCAGTTTCTGCCATTGGAATCGGCCCCACACCTTCATTCCTGGGACCTGAACCGGCCCTCTCTGCTTGTGGCTGCCACCTGGAGAGACTGGGAGTGTCTCCTCAAAACATCCCCAGGGATGCGAGCCCCACTGCCATTGTTTCCGTAGCTACAGCTGCAGCTCCGTGCCTCAGGGGACTGCCTCTCCGGCTCGACCTCCTCTCGGCTCACTTTCCTCTCACCACTCCCGAGCTGGAAAATCATCACAGATCAACAACAATCTGCGTGCTGACCACAACCCTCGAGAAAATGTCCAAGAATCTGGACTCCATGGGGTACAGGCCTCCAGACCTTGGGGTGAGAGTGGAGGGGAGTGCCAGGAGTTCAAACTTGTGGTTAGAGAATATATACAGTTTTATACAGTTTTATGCCTGGTAGGAGAGTATCATGACACCCTATTAGGGGAAGGAGTTCCGGTTTTTAGAGGGTCTCTCCCGTGGGGTAGAGTGGGAGGACATCTGAACTCTGCTGACTTGTTTGTATGGAGGTATGGAGTATGCTGTGAGCCGTTCTCATGGGGGAGGGGACTCTCGTCTGCTTGGTGATGTGCTCTGTACCTTTTGTTTGCATCTTTGGGGGGGTTGCAGGTCGCCCCAGCAGGGTCGATGTGTGTTCTTCAACCTTCTCTTTTGGCTCAGATCCAAACCATCGGCTTTCTTGCTAAATTTCTGTCCTTTAACTCTCCTTCTGGTCGGGAGCCTCTGTGGAAAGCTGGCTACAGACCGCCATCTTGCCGCCTCTCCCATTGTTTCTTGTTTTAGACAAAGGAGACTATAACATTACCCATAATGATGAAAAAGAGAAGAAAAAATGAGGTCAGTAGTTAATTTTTTAAGTTAAAAAATAGTGATATGCACTATTGTCAAATAGGAAAAAATAATGTAAATCCTTATAAATCAAAGTAAATCTATAATCATTTTTATCCTACAAGGACCCACAGAGAAGTAGATGTGTCATTAATTAAGCAGCTTTCTCTCCACCCCCCCACCTTCCCCCACTCTCCAGTTTCCTTTACAGCTGAATTTTAAAATTTTTTTGTTGTTATTCCAGTTCTCATTGTTGTTTAGCTGGCCCAGGCCAGGATCGAACCCGAAAGTCTCAGTGTATGTGGCTGGTCCTGAATACAGATGACTTTTTGTGTGTGTGTGTGTGGGGAGGGGTTTGTATTTTTTTTAGAGACAGAGTCTCACTTTGTCGCCCTCAGTAGAGCGCTGTGGTGCCATAGCTCACAGCAACCTCCAGCTCTTCTGCTTAGGCAATTCTTTTGCCCTAGCCTCCTGAGTAGCTGGGATATAGGTCCCCGCCACAACACCCAGATTTTTTGTTGCAGTTTGGCCAGGGCTGGGTTCAAACCCACCACTCTTACTCACTGAGCCACAGGCATCACCCATAGGTGACTTTTTTAAAAGATAGAAATAATGTATTTTTCAAAATTAAATTACTTTTTATTTAAAGAGGTCATAGGGCAGAAAATAAATACTAATAATTCTTCTTTTCAAGCCCCAGGCTCAGTTTCATTTCCCAAATGCATCTACTCTCAACAGTTTGCTTTGTTCTTCTTGAGCTTATGTTTATACCTATATAAGGTAATTCTTTACCTCAACTTGTTGCTACATTTTCCTGCTATAAAGCATGAGGAATTTAGTTCATTTGCACTTCCACTTTCCGCATTATTATTGATAGCCTCAGTCTTAGTTCTTCTTGAAATAATACACTTGAACTCCCCGTTTATATTGTGTTATGCAATATCTGCCACTTTTCCCCATGGAAGATGAAGAAACTGATACACTTACCTTTCTCTCGTTCCCATCTCTTGCCCTTGGCTGTCTTTTAGTTATTTTACATTGTCAAGAATATTACATTTTTACTGCCGCTATGAATGTCATTCATATTCTCACATTGTAAGAATTGCATTTGACTCCCATTTTTGCATTCACTTACATACAAAGCATGGGAGGCTTAGAACTGTAGACTATGCTGGGAATTCACCTTGGAACTCACAGTGGGTTGATTTAGCCATTTGAAGGAAAACTACCCAAGTGTCTGACTATACTAAATTTTCTAATATTTCTTTAGCTTGCTTGACTTCAGGTGCTGTCATTCTTTAGCACCACTTTGATTTGTTTGGGGTTATGTATTTTATTTTTCTTCAGTTCATCCTAGACTATTTTATTTAGGGTATGCAGGTGGTTTGTTATCTAAGTTATTGTCTTAAAATCTTCAAATTTTGCTCATACCTGACTGATAACTTGGAGGAATAGTGAATTCTGGGTTTAAATAGTTTTCTTCTCTGAGTCTTTTTTATAGCGTACTTATGAGAATGCTGGTCTCTTGGCTCTTTTGTTTCTCCTCCAATGATCTTGCCTGCACTTCATGGCAATGACCTGCTTCTACCTTGTTGTCTTAGACATTGCATGGCCAACTGTTCCATAATCATAATCCCAGATATCCCCCTGTCTAACCACCACCTTCTTTCCAGCTAAAATATCTAACAACAATCTTTCAACCACAATGGACCCCCACTCCATGGATCCTGTTACCTTTTACTGCTCATCATTTCCTTTCTGCCCTCACTTTTTTTTTTGAGACAGAGCCTCAAGCTGTTGCCCTGGGTAGAGTGCCTTGGCATCACAGCTCACAGCAACCTCCGACTCTTGGGCTTAAGCGATTCTCTTGCTTCAGCCTCCCAAGTAGCTGTGATTACAGGTGCCTGCCACAACACCCGGCAATTTTTTTTTTTTAAGACAGAGTCTCACTTTATTGCCCTTGGTAGAATGCCGTGGTGTTACAGCTCATAGCAACCTCCAACTTTTGGGCTTAAATTATTCTCTTATCTCAGCCTCCCAAGTACCTGGGACTATAGGTGCCCACCACAACACCTGGCTATTTTTTGTTGCAGTTTGGCTGGGGCCGGGCTCGAACCTGCCACTCTTGGTATATGGGACCGGTGCCCTACTCACTGAGTGACAGGTGCCCCCCTGCCCAGCTATTTTTTTGTTGTAGTTGTCATTATTGTTTGGCAGGGCCCCTGGCCAAGTTCGAACCAGCCAGCCCTGGTGTATGTGGCTGGTGTCCTAGCTACTAAGCCACAAGCGCCAAGCTTCTCCCCTCACTTCTTTTTACCCCTTTTGGTCCATGATCAATTATTAAATTCATGCATCTCTCCCCTGCATCCACCACCTACTCCCTGGACTTTCTTCCCTTCCAGTTACTTCTGGCAAAATGCTGACAATGGTTCAGACTGACTCTCTTCCATGCCTGTCCCCATGCAGCTGAATGTGGCTGGAAAAAGTTGCAAAATTATATTGATTGCCTTCAGTTTACATTCAGGACCACTAATTCCAAGGGCCTCCATGTGGCTCAGCAGGCTGCTGCATTTTACTGGTAATTTCCCTTCACTCTTCCTCTCTCCCCTCTCTTTTATTTCTCTTTATAAATTTTCAGCTCTCTTTGTATGCCCCACTTTGTTGATGACATTTCCTCTCTATTTTTCACACTGTTGGGTTTTATTCTTGGAAACATTCTTTCACATCTCTTCTCAGGTCTTAGGAAAGAGTTGAGAGAGGGGTAACAAATGGATGTGCCAGTCTCGTCTAATCAGTATTATCTCCTTATTCATTTTGAAAGTATTCGTTTCATAGTTTACTCTCATTCATAGGACTATGACCATTATCATATATTAAAAGTATCTTATCTGTATTTCCATAGCTTTTCAGAGCACAAGATGTGATATTTTTACAAAATCCCTTATTTTACTTTATGACTCTCATGGGAAATCCTGGATCCAGGAATCCTGGACAAAGCAAAGGAATATAGATACTTCGTTTATTTTCTTCATCATGAGTCGAATGTTGACTAATGACAGGCATGACACAAACTTTGAGGCTAGAGAACAACAGCCTCAAAGCAACATAAATGAACAGTAGCTGCAACAGCTATACAGTCCCAGGTCTCAAATCCTAGTAAAGAATCACACAATCTAGTACAGCAGAGCATTATCTTATGTGTTTAACTATTGTATTGATGGTATAAACAGGGATAACCTTCTATGTTAAAAAGCCATAAAAATTTGCAAAGGATTTTTTCAGGATATGTGGGTTGTTAAGTAAGCTTATCGAGACTGTTTAGGAAAACATCTGAGAAATAGATAAATGACCAATTTATTTTGGATTGATGTTACATTTTCTTGGTAATAAGTAAGGGATAAAGTAAGTAATACTCTAGTGATTTAAAAATACGTCCACAGCTTTTTGATACCTCTGCCTTCAATAGATTGAGTCTAATTTCCCTCAGTTTGCATGCGAGCTAAAATTAGCGCCATAAGTAGAATGTGGCAGGGTACTTCTCGGTCTAGGCCATAAATGATGCTGCTGATACTACATTGCTCTCTCTTGGATCGTTTCTCGGGGGAAAGTCAATCATGTTCTAGGTCATGAGGACAGTCCGGCATCCTATGGAGAGACTCCCATGGGGAGAAACTGAGGCCTCCTACCACAAACCAGCAACAACTTAGCAGCCGTGTGGGTGAGTAACCTCTGCAATGGAACCTCTGGCTCAGTCAAGCCTGCAGGTGACTGGAACTTCCCTCATCTTCTGACTACAACCTCATGACAAGACCCAAAGCCAGAATTGCCTAGCGTCTGTCCCCAGATTTCATGACCCACAGATATTATGAGGGTAATAAATGCTTATTGATTTAAGTCACTAAATTTTGGGATGATTTGTTATACTGAAATAGATAACTGTGTACAAATTGAGGTTTATTCAATCAAGAATGGAGGGGAGAAATAAAAACCAACTTTTAGTACTCAGACAGTACATTCTAAAACCATATGATACTAGTTAGTTTTTTTGTCATAACATAATTGCTTCATTTTTTTTTTCTGGGCAAAATTGGTTATGGAAAAACCCAACTCAACTGTTAGTGAAAGAGAAACACACTTTTCCCTTAACAGGGAAAGTACAGTTTTGCTGAAGTTCTGAGATAAAAGTAGATTGTAAATCTCTTCTAAGTACTTCCTCACAATTTTTTTGTTTATGTTACTTTTTCCTTTTACAAGATTATTAACTACCTGCTAACTAAAAGGCACTTTGGAAGAGAACTGCCATAAGTGAGTTTACCTTATTCCATGATGGGTAGACTTACTCACCATTTGTACAATATACTTGCTATGAAATATAACTGCATGATTTGGATCTGTGTAAATTTCCTTGCAAATAATTGTAGAGGTTGAAGTAGAATCTTGAATCCCAAATCAGACTCTGTCCAAATCCATCTTCTTCTAACTAAGACAACTGCCCATTGTTACTGGGTGTGTAAGAAAATACAAGACAGATTATGGACAAATGCCAGCACTTGTGGTTTTCTTAAAGGACTTGGGCAATGACCAGCTTTGGTTTTGTAACAAAGCATGTAGTTTTTTTCTTTTAAAGGAACATTTGTAGGAGAGAGTAGCTTTAAGAAGTTCTTTGGTCTTAGAAATGGCACATACTTACATAGGTTATGATTTGTCATATCTTTGATTGACTACTGGGTGAATATACTTTCTTACATGGGGTTCCCACAAAAAAATAAAGAGTTCGTTAAAAATGTTTTAGGCACATGATGATAAATTTATTATAAAAGAACATGAAATAAAAAGAAAAATTGGCTGAGGTACTTGCATTAAAGAAAACAAAAGCAATGTTGCTGGACAGTAGTGAACATTTTACTTGATCATTACTTCTTTAGATACTTTAAATAATGATTTTACACAAATATGTACATATTCGTATTTCATGGAAAAAAGTGCCAAAGGCAGGTCATATATGAAAGAAAAGTTGTCATTCTAGAAAGTGGCAACACAAAACCAAAATAAGAGGGGTTGTTGATATAACTAAAAGAAGCAAAGCATTTAGGAGAAATGGTGAGAGCTTAGATGTCAAGGTAGGAAGGAAAAAAGATGGAGTATACTCATATCTAACTTATTAAAGGATGCTGCTCAGAAAAGGAAGCCAAATGTATTTGTGTCTTGATCAAGGTATAATCAAGATTTGATTCCCCAAATCAAACACAGTTTATAGAAGCAATGTTGTGTGAAGATTAAGACTAAGGACTTTGGACCCACTTTATTAAGATTTAATCTCAGCTATTGCTGTTGTTATTGTTAATCTCTGTGCCATTGTTTCCTCATTTGTAAAATGGAAATAACTGCATCTCCTAGGACTGTTGAAAGGATTAAAGGAGATAAAATGCATGAAGGCCTTAGACTAATGCTTCGCACACAGTAAATATGCTATTATATTATTTGTATTAAAGTTAACAACACTAATAATAACACAAGAGGAACATTCATGAGAAACAATTATAATGACTCCCCTGAAGGAACTTAGTTCTAAAAACCTATTGAGAGCTGTCTTGTCACACATAGCGGGACACATGAGAAATCGTGTGGGATTAAATCAGCTCCCAGGGATTGAAGGAACTCAGCCCTTCAGGAAGGTAGCTCACACCAAGGGCAGCAGAGAGGCCCTTAAAACTAAGACAGAAGTGAAGTGGAATTAGAAAAGAACAGAATATTGAACTGTAATATCTTTGAACTTAAACTCACAAACTGAAAAAGACTTTACTTTGGGATTTTAATTTCCTTCTGGAAATTTAATAATGCGAACAAGAGTTTCATTTTAAAAATTGGAGCTGGAGATGTAACTTTAGTTTGTAACCAATCTCTGGTGAGTCCTTTAAGACTAATGACTGAGCATATTTTGAGATAGGATATAGAAAAAAAAATAAATTGGGGGTTAGGGTGTACCACATTTAGTGAATTCAATAATTGTAATCTCTTTCTGAGCGATTTCAGAGATCATTGGGGCCCACAGCTGAACCCTCCCTGAACCAGACACAACTTTGGGAGAAGTTAGTTCACGAAAAGTGGAGCAGGTGGACCTAGTGCTCAGCTGGTCTTCCCTGGGGGAGATGGGTCTCTGAGCTTGGGCGTGGCTATTTTGTCCAATGAGATAAGAGAATAAAATAGCAGACAGTGAGATCTTCTCTGGTCCTTCATTTTTGCTTCTGTCAGTAGGTTTGACAAAACTTCTGCAAAAGCTTATTTTCCCCACTTGGGGGAGAGTTGCAAGGGAAGGAACATGTCCAGATGTTCTCTCCAACCCATTTTTTTTTTAGAAAGAGTCTCAAGCTGTCACCCTGGGTAGAGTGCCATGGTGACGCAGCTCACAGCAATCTCAAACTCTTGGGCTTAAGCGATTCTCTTGCCTCAGCCTCCCAAGTAGCTGGGACTACAGGCACCTGCCACAATGCCTGGTTGCTAGTTGTCGTTGTTGTTTAGCCGGTCCTGGCTGGATTCAAACCCACCAGACCTTGTGCATGTGGCCGGCACCCTAAGCTCTGAGCTATGACCGCCAAACCTCCAACCCATTCTTCATGCATTCCTGCATCAGTTTCTTAGGGCTGCCATAATAAAGTATTACAAATTGGATACTTTAGAACAACACAATGTTGTTATTTCACAATTCTTGAAGCTAGAATTCTGTGATCAAGGTGTTGGTAGGGCCATGTTCCCTTCTGAAACCTCTAGGAAATTTTAATAATGCTTCCTCTCCTCTTCCTGGTTTCTGGTAGCTGCTGGCAATTGGTGTTCTGGGTTTGCAGCTGTGTCACACCCATCTCTGCCTCTGTCTTCACGGTCTTCTGAGTTCTGTATGTCTCTGTGCTCAAGTTTTCTTCTTATATGAACAGAGAAGTCATTGCAGTTTGGGTCTCATACCGCACCCTGATTCAGCATGATCTCATCTTGTTGATTACACCTGCAAAGATCCTATTCCCAAGGATCTCATTCCTGGGTATTGGTGGATACTACTGAAAAATGTCCTTTGGGGGGACACAATTCAACCCATGGTACTCCTTAATCAAGGAGATGGTAATTCTGGCTACTTAGAACTTGACATTCATCAGTGCATATTTAATATTGGGTGGGTTCTTTATGCCTTACACTTTAAGGTTAAAGACATACTGTGCTCATTTTCTTCCTGCATCCAGGCACAAGTGGGTCTACTGTGCTTGGTTGCTGAGTGATATTTGTACCTGGCAGGCTTACCCATGTGGGAGACAGAACCACTACTTTCTGACTCAGTTACAAGTTTTTCTGCAACTGGTGAGCAGTTCAGTTTGGGTCTACTAAGTCAGCTGTGGAATCAGCAGCCTCCAGTCCAGAAGGAAGAGATTAGGAAAGCTCACTTCGGCTTCAGATCAAAACTGCATTCTCTAAAACAGTTTACCAGGAGCACCAAATTTACGGGGGCTGAAGCATGCTGGTTTAGTTTAACCAGGTAGTGTTTCACTTCTCATTTAAGTTGTAATCCTATGTATGTTCTATTAAAGGAACTCAATAGCTAAAAACAGCTGACAGCAGGGACTCATGAGAAGTAGTGACATTGAGGCATAAATATGAAAACAGTGAGTTAGCCAGCCATGGTAAGAAGTTGAGGATGGATCTAGTGCAGTGGCTCACATGTAATCCCAACACTTTGGGAGGCCGAGGTGGGTGGATTGCTTGAGCTTAGAAGTTTCAGATCAGCTTGAGCAAGAGCCAGACCCCATCTCTACTAAAAATAGGAAACCTAGCCAGGCGTAGTGGCAGGTGCATGTAGTCCCAGCTACTTGGGAGGCTGAGGTGAAAGGATTGCTTGTGCCTACGCGTTTGAGGTTGCTGTGAGCTGTGATGCCATAGTGCTCTACCCAGGGCTACCGAGTGAGACTTTCTCTCTCTCAAAAAAAAAAAAAAAGACGTAAAGGAAGAACAAGTGAACGGATGTGGGAGCACAGAGGCCCTATGCGAAGGTCAGACTTACCTGAGAGGCATGAACAAGGTGGAGAAAAATTAGAAATGAGCTCACAGAGGGACCCAAGATGTGGTGCATGTCAGGCCTAACGACCTGGCAAAGTCTTTGTACTTCATTCTAAGTGTGATCGGAAACTCCTGACATTTTGTACAAAGGGGTGACATTCCATGGTTGTGGTTGCCAAGGCTTATCCTGGAGTGGCATGGAGGAGAGAATGTGGGGAGACAAGGTGTGAGACAGAAAACCAGGAAGGATGTTCTATGGAAGGGTAAATGGTGGGGAAAAGTCAGATTCAGAAGATACTTTAAACATAAAGTAACAGGTTTGCTAAGGATTGGATATGGTATGAGAGAGAAGTGAGGCTTGGTTGACTTCAAAGATTGGACGCACCATTGAGTAAAAATTCTTACCAGTTGTACTGGGTTGAATAGTGGCCATTCCCAAAATTCACATCCACCTTTGAACCTCAGAATGTGCCTTGGAAATAAGGTCTCTGTAGATGATCAAGTTACAATGAGGTCATACTGTATTAGGATGTACTGAAATCCAGTGACTGGCATCCTTCTAAGAGGGCAGTTTGGTCACTGAGACACACAGACACACAGGGAAGACGGCTGTGTGAAACAGAGGCAGAGATTGTAGTGAAGCATCTGCCAGCCAGGAAAGGCCAAGGATGGAGGGCATAGGCCAGAAGCAGGAAGAGGTAAGAAAGTGGCTCCCGGCCCCCAACATCCCCCAGGGCCTTCAGAGACAGCAGGGCCCCCAGGACGCATTGATTTCGGATTTCCAGCCTCTGGAACTGAGAATAAATTTCTGTTGTTCTAAGCCACCCAGTTTGCAGTAATTTGTTACATTAGTCCTAGGAAAGGAACACATTAATTAAGGTGAATATCGATATTTTGTTTTTATTTGCTTTCTTGAGGGCTGCTGGCAAATCCCCAAAAGTCTGCTGAGTTTCTGTTTTTAGTTTTCTGTTCACACCCTTAGACTTTCCACCAGTTTGGTGTCTTTGTGTGTTTTTTTCATTGATACGTGTGAGAGAAATCTTATATGCAAAAGGTTTTAAGCTTTCAAGGGTACATTTCCTACAATGTACTAAGGGAGAGTATATGTGGTAGCCATTTGCAAACCTTCCAGATTTTCTGCTCTTTATTTAGGCAGATTTTCACGAGAAAAGACACGGCTATTTTAAAAAGGAATTTTCAAGAACGTTTCTCTAGAACTAGGATTGCTCATTTTACTTGCATTTTATAATAGTGGACTGCATAATTTCAAAGGTATTGCTTTCAGGAAAACTAAAAAAAAGAGACTCTTGTGGACTATGTATTCTTTTACTATACTTGCATCTGAATTATGCCTCTTCATAGAATAAGCCATGCTTTTCTGTTTCTATTTTGTATGTATGGAGGAGGCAGAAGAGGAGACTTCACAATTATTGATTTAGAATAAAACTTGAATTTAAAAAGAGAAATTTTTAAAATGAACTCTAAATTTAATAAAAACATTATTTTAAAATGTGTAGTACATGATACGCATTTTGAAATGATGTACTTTGTTTTAAAAGTTGGTGTTTAGTGTTTTAAGTATGAATATTGTGTTTATAATTTTTCTCATTACCCACATCAAGCTAGGACTGACCCTAACTTCTTATGCATACATCAAGTTAAACTAAAAACATGTCTTTGTAAATATTCTTGGGTCTTCTTTGTGTATATACACTGCCTTCCCATATGAAGTACAAGTTTCTCAACCAAATATGAAGCCCACAGTCCTGGGTCCTACTTATCCACTTCTTTTTTAGTAAGAAATTTTCCATGGATACATAGTATTATACAAGGTTATTTGTAAATTATTTCAAAAATTGAGAAAAATTAACCACCACTTAACCATGAGGGAAAAATGTCACTGAGTGTGTTTTCATTGTCGTATTAAAGCATTGTCTAATCATTCTGCATCTAGAGGTTGCAACTTTTGTTTAACTTAACCTTTACTGTTAATGAGCCCAAAACTCTACAAAGTTACATGTCACTTTGTCCAAGACTGTTAAAGTGCAAATTATTTTTGTCTGGAAGCATAGCAAATGTTATCTTTCTAGGAGAAGAGATAACATCAAAGATTATGGTTTTATTGCTCTGAAGGATATTA
Organism: Perodicticus potto; assembly: GCA_963574655.1. Taxonomy (NCBI): domain Eukaryota; kingdom Metazoa; phylum Chordata; class Mammalia; order Primates; family Lorisidae; genus Perodicticus; species Perodicticus potto. The sequence goes on from CAUYRH010134596.1 coordinate 11,741, forward strand.
ATCAGTATTTTAAAAATCTAATTTAGTGATCTTTTCCCAGCATTTTTTTTTTCGTTCACTTACACACATACGTACTAGGTCTCCATTCTTCCTTTGAAGGAGCTTTTACCATTCTACGGTTTCTCTCATATCTTTGACATATGTCCATTATATATTTGTATGAGATTCTTTTGGAAATTCATACTTTGACAAAATAAGAATCTAGAAATAGCATATACCATGGTTAAGCCCCAACCATGCCCTAAATAAATTTAGTCCATGATATACTTGGTATAATACAGAAATTTTATTTTATGTTATTTTATTTTATCTCATCTTGTCTCGTTTCATCTCATCTCACCTCATCTTATTTTATCTTACAGAGTCTACCTCTGTCACCCTGGGTATAGGGTGTGGCATCATAGTTCACAGCAACCTCAAACTCTTGGCTCAAGAGATCCTCCTGCCTCAGCCTCCCAAGAAGTTGGGACTACAAGTGTCTTCCACAACCTACCCACCCCCGCCCTAAGCTAGTTTTAGTAGAGATGGGGGTCTTGCTCTTGCTCAGGTTGGTCTCCAACGCCTGAGCTCAAGTAATCCACTCGCCTTGGTGTCCCAGAGTGTTGGGATTACATGTGTGTGCCACCGTGCCTGGCCCCACAATAACATTTTAGAAAATTAGACTGTTACAATGGCAATAATTTGTTTTAAATATTGAGAACTTTTGTTTTAATAGATCTTTCTGACAATGGATAGATCTGATTAGAGAATGAGAAGAAAGCAGATGGGGGAGGCATTTATGGTTATCTCTTCTGACAGGACGTTTTACACTCGCTTAATACTTTAGACATAAAACCCCATTGGTTCTTTACTGCCCACGGTTACTGCTGAACTTCTGATACTTGTTTCCTTTTCATATTTTTTATTCCTAATTATTATAGGCACATAATAGTTGTCTATCTTTATAGGGTATGTGTGATGTTTTGATAAAACCATAAAATGTGAATTAATCAAATCAAGGTAATTGGGGCATCCATCACCTCAGGCATTTAACATTTCTTTGTGTTAGGAACATTCTTATTCTACTTTTTTAGGTATTTTAACTAACTGTTGTTGGCTATAGTCACTTTGTTGTGCTATCAAATGTTGTTCATTCTAACTAACTATATTTATGCACCCATTAGCCACCCCCACTTTATTTTCTTCTCCCTGCTGCCCTTCCTAGCCTCTGGTTACCGTCATTCTACTCCCCATCTTCATGAGATCCATTGTTTTTGATACTTAGCTCCCACATTTGAATGAGAGTGTACAAGATATGTCTCTGTATGCTTAGCTTATTTCACTTAATATTCTCTAGTTCCATCTCCGGTTTTTCAAATGGCAAGAGTTTATTCTTTTTGTGGCCATATAATATTCCATTATGTGTATATTACCATAATTTCTTTATCCATTTATATGCTGATAGACACCTAGGTTGATTCTATATCTTGGCTATTATGAACAGTTCTGCCATAAACATGGGAGAGCCAATATCTTTTCAACATGTTGAATTCCTTCCTTTGGCGATATACCCAGCAGTAGGATTTCTTGGGCCATATAGTAGTTCTATTTTCAAAGTTCTGTGAAATTTCCATACTGTTCTCCATAGCAGTTGCACTAATTGCACTAATTTACATTTCCACCCACAGGGTATGAGGGTTCCCTTTACCTCAACAGGTATATATTTTTTCATATACCTGTTGGTCATTAGTATGTCTACTTTTGAGAAATGTCTATTCAGATTCTTTGTCCAGTTTTTAATCTGACTCTTTGAATTTTTTCCCTTTCTAGTTGGAGCTCCTAGACACCATAGTTACTAGTCTCTTGTCATATGGATAGTTTGCAAATATTTACTACCTTTTGGTGTGTTGTCTCTTCACTTTGTAAATTGTCCCCGTTGCTGTGCAGAAGCTTTTTAGTCTGAAGTTATCCTATTTTATGTTGATTTTTTTGTGCTTTGGGGGTAATACTCAAGAAGTCCTTGTCCTGGCCAATGTCTTGAAGCATTTTTCCCCAATGTTTTCTTTTAGTAGTTTCATTGCTTTTGGTCTTAGTTTTAACTCTTTAAGCCATTTTGATTTGATTTTTGTATATGTTGAGAAGTAAGGGTCTAGTTTCATTCTTCTGCATACAGATATCCAGTTCGCCCAGCACAACTTATTGAAGAGACCGTCCTTTCCACACTGTATGTTCTCGGCAGTTTTGTTGAAGATAAGTTCACTACTGATGTGTGGATTTATTTCTGGGTTCTCTATTCTATTCCATTGGTGTATGTGTCTGTTTTTATGCCAGTACTATGCTGTTTTGTTTACTATATCTCTGTACTATAATTTGAAGTCAGGTAATGTGATTCCTCCAATTTTGTTCTTTTTGCTCAGGGTTGTTTTACCTATTCTGGGTATTTTGTAGTTCCATATATATTTTAGGATTTTTTTTTTCTATTTCCGTGAAGTATGTCACTGGAATTTTTGTGGCGATTGCACTGAATCTATAGATTGCTTCGGGTATGATGGACATTTTATCAATATGATTCTTCCACTCCTTGATCATGGGCTATCTTTCCCTTTTTTTGTGTCCTCTTCAACTTTTTTCATCAATGTTTTATAATTTTCATTACAGAGATCACTCACTTCTTTGGTTAAGTTTTATTTTGTCTATAGTTATTGTAAATGGGGTTACATTTTTAGTTTCTTTTCAGATTGTTTACCATTGGCATATAAAAATGATTCTGAATTTCGTATGTTGATTTTGTATCCTGTAACTTCACTGAATTTGTTTATCAGTTCTAATAGTTTTTGGGTGGAATCTTTAGGTTTCTCTAGATATAAGATCATATCCTCTGCAAACAAGGATAATTCGGTGGCTTCTTTTCCAATTTGGATGCCCTTTATTTCTTCCTCTTGTCTGTATTATGTTGAATAATAGTGGTGAAAGTGGGCATCCTTGTCTTAAAGGCTTTCTTAGAAGAAAGGCTTTCAGATTTTCCCTATTCAGTCTGATACAGCTGTGGTTCATATATGGCTTTTATTGTGTAGAAGTAAGTTCCTTCTATGCCCAGATTTTTGAGTTTTTATCATGAAGGGATATTGAATTTTATTGAATGCTTATTCAGCATCATTTGATCATATGCTTTTTGTTCTTTTTTCTGGTGATATAATGTTACACATTCATTGATTCGCTTATGTTGAACCATCCTTGCATTTTGAAGTTGAATTTTACTTGACAAAATGAATAATCCTTTTAACATATTGTTGAATTTAGTTTGCTGATATTTTGTTGAGGAATTTTGCATCTACACTCATCATAGGTATTGGCCTAGTTTTCTTTTTTTGTGGTGACTTTGTCTGGTTTTGATTCCAGGGTGATACAGGCCTCATAGAATGATTTTTTTGGAATCATTTAAATAGAATTCAGTTCTTCTTTGAATTCTTAATAGAATTGAGCAGTGAAACCTTTAGGTCATGGTCTATTCTTTGATGGGAGACTTTCAATTACTACCTCTATCTTGTTACTTGTTATTCATTTATTTAGATTTTAGATTTCTTCCTATTTCAATCTTGATAGGTGATATGTGTCTAGGAATTTATCAATTTCTTCTAGGTATTCCAGTTTATTGGCATTGATTTTCTGCAATATCAATTGTAATGTCTCATTTTTCATCTTTGACTCTATTTATTTGGGTCTTTGCTGATTTTTTTCTTACTCTGGCTAAAAGTGTGTCTATTTAGTTGATCTTTTAAACAACTTTTCATTTCATTTTTTTTGTTTCAATTTTATTTATTTTTGCTTTGATCTTTTCATCTACTGATTTTTGGGCTTGGTTTGCTTTTGTTCTTCTAGTTTTTTAAATATGTTATTAAATATGTAGGTTATTTATTTGAAGCTTTTCTACTTTGTTGATGTAGGCACTTATTGCTTTAAACTTTCCTCTTATCACTGCTTTTACTATATCCCATAGGTTTTTTATGTGGTGTTTCTATTCTCATTTGTTTTGAGAAATCTTTAAATTTCCTTCTTAATCTCTTCATTGAACTACTTGTCATTCAGGAGCATATTGTCTAATTTCCACGTGTCTGTATATTTTCCAGTATTCCTCTACTTATTGATTTTTAGTTGTATTCTATTGTAGTCAGAGAAAATACTTGGCATGATTTCAATGTTTTTGAATTCTTTGAGACTTATTTTGTGGTGTAATATAAGGCCTGTCTTTGAGAATAATCAATCAGCTGATGAGAAGTATGTGAATTCTGGAGCAGTTGGGTGAAATGTTCTGTTAATTTCTATTAGGTCCATTTGGTCTATAGCACAGATTAAATACAATTTTCCATTGTTGATTTGGATTTTTTTGTTCAATGATGAAAGTGAAGTGTTGAGATCTCTAATGATTATTGTATTAAAGTCTATGTTTCTCTTTAGCTCAGTTAACTTTTGCTTTATATATCTGGATCCTCCAGTGTTGAGTGCATATATATTGAGAATTGTTATGTCTCTTGCTGAACTGTCCCCTTTACTGTTATACAATGACCTTCTTTGTCTCTTTTTTCAGTTTATGTATTGCAACCTGTTTTGTCTGATGAACGTATAGCTATTTCTGCTCTTTCTTGATTTTCTTTTGCGTGGAATATCATCTTCCATCTCTTTATTTTCAATCTGTATCAATGTGTGTCTTTATAGAGAAGTGTGTTTTTTTGAACAACAGATAGTTGGCTCTTGTTTTTTAAATCCATTTAGCCACTCTGTCTTTTAATTGAAGAGTTTAGTCCATTCACATTCAATGTTATTATTGATAGGTAATTATTGCCATGTTACTATTTGAATTCTGGTTGTTTTGTGGTCCTCTCTTTTTTACTTTCTCTTGTTTTCCTTTGTTAAAGGCAATTTTCTCTGGTAGGGAGTTTTAATTTCTTGTTCATTTTTTGTGTTACTTGTGGTAGGTTTTTTGATTTGAGGTTACCATGAGGCTTGCAAAAAACATTATGAAAACTCTGCTTATAAACAAGCACAGAGAAATCTAACAGAAATTATACCCTTTAATTCCATTTCCCACCCACTTTTTAAGTTTTTGTTGTTTCCACCCACGTTTTTATATGCTCTCTCAAAAAGCTGTTATTTTTATAGGTTTGTTTTTTAGTTTTCCTATTCACGATATAAGTGGTTTATACCCCACAATTATAGCCACAAAGCACTCTGTATGTGTATCCTTACTATTACCAGTGAGTCGTACAAACTTTCATAAGATTTCTTATTGCTCATTAAGATCTTTTTATTTCAGATTGAAGAATTTCTTTCAGCATTTCTTGTAGGACAGGTCTGGTGTTAATTAAATCCTTCAGCTTTTGTTTGCCTGGGACAGTTTTTATTTGTCTTATGTTTTAAGGTTTGTTTTTTTTTTTTCCTTCAGCACTTTGGCCTGTAAAGTTCCCAGTAGGAAGTTTGCTGCCAGATGTATTGGAGCTTCTTTATGTACATTTTTCTCTTCTTTCTTGCTTCCCTTAGGACCTTTTCTTTATCTGTGACCTTTTGGAACTTGATTATTAATGCCTTGAGGTAATCTTGTTTGAGTTAAATCTGCTCAGTGTCCTGTGACCTTCTTACACTTAAATATTGTTATTTTTCTCTAGGTTTGTAAGTTCTCAGTGATTATTTCTTTGAATAAACTTTCTCTTTCTACCCACCCCCTCTTTAAGGCCAGTAACTCTCAGATTTTGCTCTTTTGAGACTATTTTCTAGATCTTACAGGTGTGGTTCATCCTTATTTATTTTTTTCTTTTTCTTTTCTGGCTGTATTTTCAAATAGCCTATCTTCAAGCTCACTAATTCTCTCTGCTGCTTGGTCAATTCTTCTGTTGAGATACTCTGAAGCATTTCTCAGTTTGTCAGCTGAATTCTTTAACCTCTAGAATTTGGGCTTTTTTTTTTTTTTTAATTTCAATCTCTGTTAAATTTCTTTGATAGGTTTCTGAATTCCTTCTCTTGTGCTGTCTTGAAGTCTACTGAACTTCTTTAGAACAGCTATTTTGAATTCTTTGTGTGAAGGGCACCTATCTCCACCACTTGGTAATTGGTCATTGGTACCTCTGTTTGGTGATGTGATGTCTTCCTGGGTGTTCCTGATGCTTGTAGATGTTCATCGATGTCTGGGCATTTGGTGCTGCCTTGGTGAGCTTGGCTAAGATATAGGAAAATTTCTGGATTACCAGGCAAAGTCTTTCACTCTTTCTTTACTGTGTTCTGGGCTGCTGGAGTTGATCAAGGAATGATGCAGGGATTGATTCCCTTATGCAACTAGCACCAGGTCACACTTGAAGCTTGCCCACTCTCACTTGGGTGACTGTTGCCTGGTTACTGCTTATGTTTATTCAAAGCCCAAAGCTCTTTAGTCAGAAGTTGATGAATCCTGCCAAGATTGGGTCCTTTTCTTCAGGACAGTGTGTTTCCTTCTGGCCAAGGGTAGGTCCAGAAACACTGTCCGGGAACTAAGGCCTGTGCTCAGGCTGCAGGAGTCTCCTTGCTAGTTTATTTTACTGTGGCTGAGCTGGTACCCAAGGTGCTGTTGCTCTTCCCTTCCCTTTCTCAAGTGGAGGAAGACTGTCTCTGACCCCTGCTGCATGAGTTGGGGGAGGGGTGATGTTGGCTGAAGACTGAAGTCTCACTGGGTCATGTGCACTCCAAGTCCACTGGCTCTGAGGAAGTATAGTCACAGGAGTTGCCTAAGCACTGCAGCCCATGTGGTCCACCATGAATGTAGTCCAGCCCACTAGCTGCCCTTTTTCTACAGGTGGTAGGGCTAGAGAGAATCAGGCTGTGGGACAGAAGATTTCCATCTGGCTGGGCTGGTCAAAATGTTTCATCTGTGGGCACCGGCAGAATATTGTCCTGTGCTGTGTTCCCCTGTGATGGGTGGCCCTGGATTTCAATGAAAAGTCCTACAGTCACTTCACTCTCCCTCCCCTGGGCACACAGATTCTCTTTCCACTTCCATGTGGCACCGCCAGGCAATGAGGGGTGACATAGGCAGGGCAATACTATCTTTTCTGCCTTCCTCAGTGCCTCTGTCCTTAATATAATGTTACAACCAGGTGGTATGATTGCTCACCTGATTTTGGTTCTTCTGAAGGTCCTTGCTTTGGGGGAAAAGTTGTTGAATTAAGTGTTCTGTGGAAGGATATGGCTGGAGGTTTCTACTTGGCCGTTTTGTTCCTCCTTGCCTGGTGTTTCTTTTTCTTATTCTTTCTTTCCTTCTTTTTTTAATGAGACAGAGTCTCACTCTGCCACCTGAGCTGAAGAGTGGTGGCATCAGCCTAGCTCACAGCAACCTCAAACTCCTGGGTTCAAGTGATCCACTTGCCTACAGAGGAGCAGCTGGGACTACAAGGGCCAGCCATCATGCCAGGCTACTCTTTCTATTTTTAGGAGAGTCAAGGTCTCACTCTTGCTCAAGCTGGTCTCCAACTCCCTGGGCTTCCTTCCAAGGCCTCCCAGAGTGCTGGGATTATAGGTGTGAGCCACCAAGCCTGGCCTGGTGTTTGTTTCTTGATGTGGGTGTATTTTCATGTCAATGAGAAAGAATGCATTTTTTGCAGTCACATTCAGGGTTATGAGGTGGTTTTTCTAATTAACACACTTGCTTTACAAATGAAGAAATTGAAGTATGAAGAATTAAGTACCTCACTCTATAGTCGTCAAACTTTTAAACCAACAGGAGAGATACAAACTGAGGCAAGTTAGGGCCAGAATTCACCTACAGAACCTCTCAGGATTAGAGCTGATTCTCAGTGCTGGCTTGGGAAACTTAACCTTGGTCGCCAGGAGGGAAAATTGAGGTCCAGGAGGCTTTAAGCAAATTGCCTAAATTTAACTAGCTAATTAATAGTGACTGGGATTATTTGTTCATTCCCATTTTTTTTTTTTTTTTTAAAGAGAGAAGCAAAGGAGAAAGGTTAAGATATGGCCAGGGAGTGAAATCCTTTTTTGTGATACTTGAGCAAAACTGGAAGAGAAGAAATTGTTAATCAAGGTGAGTTTGCATGTTGAAAAGTTGCCTCAGGTAGAATTGACTGAAATGTGCAGTCGTTAAAGGTAGAAGTCATTGAAAATAGAGCAAAGGCTATGGGGAAAGCAAAGTTGTAAAGGCATCTTTCTGTAAGGCAGTTCTCTGGGGTGGAGGGAGTATTGAGTGGCAGTACTACACTTGGGCAGTCGAGTTATCCTTACAGATGCTGCTGAGCAAAAGACTAGAGAAAGTATGTTTGCAAAGTGAGCACCAGGTCTTTGGAGGCGTGTGCATAATCATTTACATCTTTTCACAGCTACAATATATTGCTATACTAATACACGTGTTTTCATGAATGTTGTTGCTGATGATAAAACTCTAATTTTTATAAAATAGCTCACTTTTTAAATGGCTTATTGCATAAAAAATTTTACTTTATAAGCCTTTGGTACCCCTTTATTAGACTCAAGGGTCTGCCAAGCACATAATTGCAGATTGGAAAGGAGAACAGTACAGAGAATTCCAACTCAGGAAAATGAACTTAGTGCCTGACAATTAAGAATTTATTTACATTCACTTTTTCTGGTTGAAGTCTTAAAGCAGTAATTTTCAACTGGTGAGCTACGGTACATTGGTGTGTCATGAGGATCTTAAGTGTGCTGTGGAAATTTTTACAGATCATTAATCAAATTATTTTTGAAAGAATTTCAAAGCATAATAAGTATATTCTTTTAAAAATTCTTTTCTTTTGATCAACATAATTGAAGTGTGCCATGGAAGTTTTACTATAGGTTGAAGTTGTGCTATGAAATAAAAAGGCTGTAAACCACTGTTAAAGTAAATGAGTTTGTTTAATATCTTTATTTTTGGGAAAATTGTGCTGAAGTCCTTAGGGTGAATTGTAATATTTTCAACTTATTCCCAAAGGATTAAAAAATACTTCTGAGTGTGTATGTGTCTATGTACAAGGTCTGACAATTAAGTTCATAAACTTGACACTGTGTACTTAAGTTGGCAACACTGTGCAAACAGCTCAGGAAGGTTTCATGACCTTGGTATATCAGTGTTTCACAGTAGTGTTCATGTCAACATGTGGTGTTGTCTTGCTAGGTCATGTTAATTATTGTTGGTTACTGTTTTTTTTAATGCTGTCATGAGAAAGTCAGAGCTTGAATTAGAGCAACAAACAACCATTAAATTTCTTGTTAAACTTGGCAAGAATGGAAATTAAATTGGGGACATGTTAGTCCAAGTTTATGCGGACAATGCTATGAAGAAAATGGAAGTGTACCTATAAATGGATTAATGTTTTTCTCAGGGGAGAGAAAGCATCACTGAAGAAGAAAGGTCAGGGCTGCCAGTAATGAGCAGCACTGACAAAAACATTGCAAAAATCCATCTAATTGTGTGCCGAAATCATTGACTGACTGTGAGAAGCATAGCAAACCAAATAAATATCGATAGAGAAACAGGAACATCTTAGCTGAAAATCTTAGCATGAGAAAGGTGTGTGCAAAAATGTTCCCATAGGAGCTCACCAATGAACAAAAGCCAAGCAGTATCTAAGTTCACCAAGACCTTTTGGAAAGGGAAGACAATGTTTTGGTCATGTTACCACTGGTGAGGAAACATGGGTGTACCAGTATGACCCTAAAACAAAGCGTCAAAGTGCACAATGGGAGTCAGCCAATTTTCTATGATGAAAAAAAGTTCTATCAGTCCAAATCAAGAGTTGTCCAAACAATGTTGCTAAGCTTTTTTGATAACAGAGGGATTATTCATTATGAATTTGTACCAACCGGACAAACAGTTAACCAAATTTACTATTTGGAAGTGATGAAAAAGGCATGTGAAATAAACAAAAACAAGTTGAAGTTATGGCCAAAAACTTATGGCTTTTGCATTACAACAATGCACCAGCTCACACACAGCATTGTCTGTGAGGAGTTTTTAGGCAGTAAACAAATAACCATATTGGAATACCCTCCCTATTCACCTGATGTGAATGAATTTTTTCTTTACCCAAAGAAAAAGGAAATATTGAAAGGAAGACATTTTTAATAACATCTTTGATGGCTATTACAGAAAAAGAGCTCCAAAATTGCGTTGAAGGGTAGACTAGTCACTGGCATTGGTGCACAGCTTTCCATAGGGAGTAGTTTGAATGTTATAATGATATTGAGCAGTGAGGTATGTAGCACTTTTTCTAGGATGAGTTTGAGAACTTAATTATCATAGCTTTGTATATATAGAGAGGAGAGAGAGTGTGAAAGGAGAGTGAAGGAAGGAGAGAAAGCAACTGTGGCAAAATATTAATTGCTGAATTGTGAAGGATACTACAGGTGTTCATTGTACTATTCTTCCTCATTTCTATACACTTGAATTTTTTCATAGAAAAGGAAAAAGTAAAAAACTGTATTCTTCATACTATTTCAGATTCTGTATTATATTTTGTATCCAGAATTATAGTCTTGAGTGTTACTTTAAATCAATGATTAGTCCATAATTTTTAATGACATGTATTTTTAAACATTTTCTCATTTTGAAATTATTTCTTATAATTTTAATGATAGCTATTATTTATTTAACATTTATATTATTAATTAGGAATTTTATATGCATTATCACTAATCCTCAAACTAATTCCAAAATATAAATATCATTTCTCCATTTTTCAATAAGAAAACACATTAGCCCTTGGTCACAAGTAACTATAAATGTTAGTGCTGTGATTTGTGCCTGTTTGTGTCAGAATGCAAACTCTGCTTTTTAAAATGATATTACCAGCTTCCAAGAAAGAAAGAAATGCTAAGAAATGCTAATAATGCTAAGAAATGTTATTTATATGTAGGTGGGCAGTTGTTCCTTTGGAGATCTCTCTATGCCAATTTAGATCTGTTAAAAATTAAAATCTTATGACAAGCAGAATAAATCTTATGCCAAATGAGCAGAATAAACTAGTTTTTCTTCTTTTGTCTGTAATTCAATAAACAGAAGCTTATCAGAATCTTATTGCCTCTCCAAAAACTTTCTAATGAAGGTTCATTGCCTTATTTAAATGACTTTTCATAAGCAACAGGTAAAATATCAATTGCATGTTCAATAGTGCTATTTCAAAATGTATTGACATTTGGCTGTTTCATCAAGTTCCTAAAATTTTCCCCTTTAATGTGTGTATATTTTTTATCACTAAGTGACACTCTCTGCCCATGAGGCAAAGCATTAGTCATTCATTCAACAAATATTTATTGAGCACTTAATAAGTGCTTAGCACAACATATATGCGTTTTACTGACAATCTTATTGCAATCTTAACTACATTTCTTTCCTGTTAAAGACAATAACATTACACAATTATACAATTTTTTTCCCTCATGATTTTAATATTTTCTCATAGTAGCAAAACTTTTATAGAATAATTATCTGGTGGGCTATTTTTAACATAACTATTTACTTATAACCTCCAAACTAAATAAGAATTATTTATATGTACAATTTAAAGTTTTTCAGAGTTATTGATAAAGGCACAGTTGATTTCAAACTAAAGGATTTTGGGGACTTTGGGATGATTTCAGTAGGGGAGGAGCTATGAGAGATTATCCCTTGCAATCAACCCAACACCCCTAGGTGTACAGTAAGTAACACTGAGTGTAGAGATTGTTTCATTTTCCATTGTTAGCGAAAAAGAATATTTGCTTCAAAGTTTGCTCATAAAGCTTGAGTATATGACTACATTCCATGAAATAAATAATGGATAATGTTCTCAATTTCTGTTTCATGAAAGGAGATGCTTCCAAGTTTCTCTTTCAAAATAGCCCCAGAAACTATTCACCTAATTTCCTCTACAGATCTTTATCTTTTTAAACATAAAACTAGACTCAATTATTGGAACTACTGAGGTGGCCAACATACAGAGAATATTATGTAAGTATTTTGTACATATCTGGCCACCTCTTTGTAAAATTTTGCAGTAAATGTTTTGTAAACAAAGGTATGTCTAACTATAATTTCCCTTTTTCCCTATTTATGATGACTTTATGGGTAATGTTTGGAACACCATGCACTTTAACTCATGTTTGCATTTCTTTATCTCCCCCTTACCCTTTAGAGCTTGATTGGTAAACTCCACTTTAGAAGTAGTGACAATCTTCTCATTTTATATTGTTAAAGATGGGGCTCTTGTTATGTCCTCCAGGCTGGTTTTGAACTCCTGGCCTCAAGAGATCCTTCCAGTCCAGCCTCTCAAGTTTCTGGGATTACAAGTGTGAGCCAACAGGCCCAACTCTAAGTAGTGAGAACCTTTGTTCCTGCCTTTTTCCCTCTATTTTGTCCCACACAGGAGCATTTCAGAGAATGAAATTCCTAGAGAGTGAATATGTGAAGGGAAATTTATTATTTTTTGTTTTAACTTTTTATTATGGGACTATTCCGAACAAACACAAAAATAGTTCTCAAATGCATAATGAGCCTTTATTCCTCTTCAAGACTTTGCTAATCTTTCTTTCATCTCTCTCCCTTTTGTGTGTTAGAATATTTTAAAATAAGTTCCATGTCTTTTTTCACAGTCAATATCTCAGCCTGTGTCATAAGTTAAAGTGAAGAGAAATTTAAAGGTTAACATTCACTCCATGAAAAGACACAGTAAAAACAGATTTTGCTTTTTGACTTTCCCAATAGTAAGAACAGTCTTAGAGATCGAGCAAAAATTGCAAAATAGGCTCTTTTCCTTTGTGTGCATCCTTGTCCAACTTTCTAAGCCCTCTTTCATTTTTAGCTATGAAGCTTACTTTTTCCAATGTCCTAGTGGCCTAAAGCTCTAGGTACTTCTAACAAAGTATAACATTTTCAGGAGAGAAACTGAGTTATAAGATAGAAAATTCTTTTTTCATAGATATTTGTTTCTTTTTTAAGGTAGATGTAGAGAAGGGAAAGGATCATTAAGAGGTGGGTTTTAAGAGTATATGCTGCTTCCAGATAAGACATGTTGGCTGTTTTCTATTTGATATATTGATATACCATAGAGGTCATGTCATTACTAATCATTAAAAACAGATAAATGGATGGGTGGATCAAAAACCTAGGACACTTCTGATCAGATATTAGGGAATTCATTGCAATTCAGGTTGTGCAATTTTAGAAAGTTCAAGAGAGTGTCCCTGGCCCTCATTATCTCCCGCATTGGAGAGCGGTGATGCAGACATTTTATTGTTTGGCTTAGAACTTTCTCAATTCAAGAGTGATCAATAGAAATCCACAGCTATAGGAAGGCATGCAGTTACCACACTTTTTAGCTTAGAATAAATTAGATCGTCTGTTATCTGAATTTAGTATTGCCAAATGAGAATGAACTGACAGACTTGAAAGGGATTCCACAGGAGACATCATTTACCAGCTGGAATGAGGCCTCGGAATAGAACTGGGAGAGGTATTTGGGTAGAGAAATAAAGCCTCCCCTCTGCTCTGCTACTAATAGCAGGGTGTCCTCAGGAAAGTCACCTCCCTTTTCAGGATCTCAATTCCCCAATTTAAAAAAAAGATTGCTTTAGAATGACCTCTCAGTTCCTGTACAGTAATGATGGCCCACCAAGTCTGTCCTCTTTCATTCTAAAACACGATGATCTGGAGAATTTTACATGTGTCCTGTCTACACCTGTCATCCTATGATAACTTTTGATTTCATCTTCTTTCATCTTTTCAAACTAAAGAGTCATGGGTATTTGCTACACAGAAACTACTTCACCCCCTATATTGTTTTAGTTTTGTATGGTTCTTTCACCCATTCCAGATTTCTTAAGTCATCTTTAGTGTTTCCTGACCCAGAATTTCATTTCACTGCCCTAGAGGCAAGCTGAATGTTAAAGAAACTAAAGAAAACAATCTACCTGTTTCACAATTTGCTTCCTTCCTGAAAAATGACTCACGTTTTATTGATTCTTTTTTTATCGAATAACACCCTATACTGATGTTCTCAAGGCCTAATTATGCTCCTAACTGACTTTGCTAAGGGATGAGTTACAGTCATTGTCTTATTAATAGAATATGATTTATTTTTATCTCTAGATGATGTTGCTTTTTCCCCTACTGAACCTTCTCTGCTACTTTAAGGCTTGGTTGCAGTGCCCAACCCACAGAGACTGTTCTTGCTACCTCTTGGGCAAAACTACATTCTCAAGGACAGTGTAAAACAGGAGGGACAGATTTCCTTCCTCAAAATTAATTGTGCTTTTTAATCTTTCTTCATCATGCTCAGGAACATAAACCTCAATAGTATCTCTTGAGGGCCAGAGACATAACCAGAATCTTGTTCCCAAATGCAAGCTCTAGGGTTTGGACGTTGATACATGCAAGATTAGTAAATGATGCCTGGCTCTGGGACTGGATGAGGGATGCTGTGTGGGTGGCTTTGACTTTGCTACATCAGACTCTGAATCATACAGATTACCCCTATTCTTGTGGAGAATGTGCCACTATCCCAGAAGTAAAACTTACCCCACAAGAGAGTAAGAGGGAGCATAACCCACATGCTTTCACCTCTGTGTGGCTGTTCCTGATACCACCCTGATGTGTTTTCTGTGGTTACCCAAACCTTCTGTCATCACATTTTTTGCAACTGTTTCCTCTATTTCCCTTTCAACTTATTTCTATCAGTTCAACTAGAAAAATAAGGTTCAGTTCTGTGATCTGCCTTATATCGTTATATACAATTTGCTTTTTAAAGTAAATGGGACGTGAATTCAGACATGAGTATGAAAGAAGAAATGCTCAAATCATTTGGCCCATGTTTAGCAAAAATAATTGGTAGAACACCCACACTGCTCATGAGGCCTCTGTTAATTTAACAAATATATATCAAGCGCTTAATATGTTCCAAACACTCTTCTATTTGAACAGGCCAACACAACACCTTGTTCTTTTGGAGGCCTACAAAGGCGCAGAAAGGACAAATAGTAAACAAGTAAATCTGATTACGTACAGGAAGAACGTGATCCTTAAGAATTCTAGATACAGAGAAAATTAACTCTGAGGGCAGCAATGACAATAGGTACTTGATATATGTAAACTTTTAATCATAACAATTCCCTATCCGTTTGCTATGACTGTCGTCACAAATCATCACTGGAGAGCTAAAACAACAGAACCTATTTTCTAGATGTTCTGGAGGCTAGAAGTCAAAGCAAAAGGTTTTGATTTCCTCTGTAGCCTTTCTCCTTGTCTTAAGACACAAGAAGGCAAAGCCTGGATTTGAACTCCAAGATCTGTGTACTTAATCACTATGCTCATGTTGAAGACAACTATCAAGTAAGGAATTTAAGAGATAAGTTATTGGAAACCAGCAAAAGTCAGAGTCATGGTAGAGCCAAAAGCACATGGCATAGAGTCACATGATCTGAATTCAAGTCCCCACTTTTCTTCAAAGAAGTTGTGTAACATGAAGACTATTAACTGCACTCATTGTTTTATTCCTTCCTCCATAATAAAACCTATATGCTCTGACATTTTCTGTTCTTTATATTTCATTACGAAAATCCCTCCACACACTCTGGTTGTAATCTACTAATTTGGTTTCACGACACTCATACATGTTTTGACCCACATTTAAAAAACACTGCCTCGGCTCAGCGCCCGTAGCTCAGTAGTTAAGGTGCAGGCCACATACACTGGAGCTGGCAGGTTTGAACCCGGCCCAGGCCTGCTAAACAATAATGACAACTACAGCAAAAAAGCTAGCCAGGCGTTGTGGTGGGTGCCTATAGTCCCAACTACTGGGGAGGGCAAGAGAATCACTTGAGCCCAAGAGTTTGAGGTTGCTGTCAGCTGTGACGCCGTGGCACTGTACCGAGGGTGACATACTGAGACTCTAAAAAAACAAAACAAAACCCCAAAAACACTGCCTCGTGTAGCCAAATGTAAATGATTCTTCTCAATTAGTGATCCAAGCTCAGAGTTTTGGGGTCCTATAGTGTTCACTTATCTAAAGGCAACTAGTAAGAAGGAAGTTGCCCATTCTTTTCTCCGGCATCCTGATAGAGTGACCCCACAATGTGGCTGAATGGCAGCTTTCTCACGATGCCCTCCCTGCAGTGGGGAGTTGAAATTTATGAGGGGACGGTCTGTATGTGAGGACACCTGGAGTTTCACTGACAAAAAATGAAAGTGAGGGAACCAGAGAGGGGAAGTGGTTTATCTTATGTTTCTTTGTGTGTATAAGATGCTGTTTTGTTTTGGTTTTTTGCTTTGAGCCTGTCTCTCGCCCTGTTGTTGCCTAGGCTGGAATGCAGTGACATGATCCTAGTTCACTGCAACCTTGAACTCCTGGGGTTAAAAGATTGTCTAGTCTCGGTCTCTCTCTCAAGGTGCTGGGATCACAGGCCGGAGCCACCACGCCTGGCCAAGATGCAGTGATGTACAGTGGTTAAGATCACATGCTCTTCCTCCACACGGCATTTATTAGAATGTCATGCTGCTCGTCAGCTGCGTTTTACTGAATCCCATGGTGCCTTTGAGTGCTCATCATATTCATGAAGATAAAAAGGGAGCTATTACAAGGAAACTGCTTAGTAAGTATCAGTTATTACTTTAAAAGTCTATATGCCGAAAGAAAGGAAGAAGTGAAGAATAAAAAGTGGAAAATGCAAAGGGATTCTCGCATACTTTTCTCAAGGCCCTTTACCACATATCACCGGAAAAATGCCAGGAAAAGTTGGATTTATTACTCTGGGCAGTGAAAGAGAATACAAACTTTGAAAAGCTAAAGGGAATCTCCGTAAGGGGTTGTTTCAGAGTTTTTGCTGCTGTCAGGTAATTTGGGGGAGGGCCTTAGGAAGGGAGTCTTTGTTTTGGATTGGATATGTTTAGGAAGTGAAAGTAACTCCACAAAAATTTGGATATCTAAATAGATAACATGTAGGAGAAAAGGGCAGACCCAGGCTCACAATGTACTTTGTAAAGAAGTAGCAATCACTCCTATTAGCCAGGATAGAGGGGTGTTCGGTCCTTTTGTGTGCGTTGGAAAATGTGCATGCTTTTGTCTGTGTTCAAATATGATTACAGAGTGGTCTTGTTTTGCTTAATTCATCACAGTCACTGAGTGACCTTGTCTAATGCTCTGTGAATTTTAGGTTCAACAGAGCACCAAGGCCTGGTTGTTTTACTCTTGGATTTGGCCTCTGTCCATCATAGGTTCCATTGACCAAGTAGTAGTTAATATTAATAATTGAAATGTTGACATATTGCAGAATGTCTTAGAACAGTGGTTCTCAACCTAGTTAACATTAATAATTGAAATGTTGACATATTGCAGAATCTCTTAGAACAGTGGTTCTCAACCTTCCTAATGCCGCTATGTATTTTCTTTGTTACAAGGGGGTCTCAACCCACACGTTAAGAACCGCAGTCCTAGAGGATTTCAAATTTCAATGAATAGTAGATAGATTGCATTTTAAAAGATACTATAAATTCTTAATGTACTAGTTAGGGTGTGCTCACCAAAAAGTTACTTATTTATTTATTTTTGAGACAGAGTCTCACTTTGTCGCCTTTGGTAGAGTTCCGTGGCATCATAGCTCCCAGCAACCTCTAAGTCTTGGGCTTAATTGATTCTCTTGCCTTAGACTCCTAAGTAGCTAGGACTCGATGCACCTGCCCCAGAGCCTGGCTATTTTTTAGAGGTGGGGGTCTTGCTCTGGCCCAGGCTGGTCTTGAACCTGTGAGCTCAGGCAATCCACCTGCCTCACCCTCCCAGAGTACTCGGATTACAGGCATGAGCCACCATGCCCGGCCCCGCAAAATTAATTTTAATCTCTCATTATAGTAGGTTTTGTCTTTCATACTGAAGCAAATTTCCCAGAAAATTCCATCTTTAATTTTATTCAGAATATTTACAATCAGAAAACCTTTTAGAGAGAGGGCTCATCTAAAACTGAAATAGTTGCACTAAGAAAAAATTTGAACAGAACCAGCCAGGTTGGATACTGCAACTCAAATACTAAAGTCGTTCAAATACTAAATACTACCTTTTACTTTTAATACTGAGTAAGGATGCACAGACAAAATAATGTGTAGGATATTTAAGGGCTTCTATATACATCATAACTTTATTTTTGTTTCCAGACTTAGACATAGCCACAGTTGACCCTTGCAACAGCATGAGTTTGAACTGCTTGGGTCCACTCATGAATGGATTTTCTTCTGCCTTTGACAATCTTCAGACAGCAAGGCCAACCCCTCCTCTTCTTCCTCTTCCTCAGCCGGCTCACCAAGAAGACAATGAGGATAGACCTTTATAATGTTCCACTTCCACTTAATGAACAGGAAATATATTTCTCTTCCTTATGACTTTCTTAATAACATTTTCTTTGCTCTAGCTTCCTTTATTATAAGAATATAGTATATAATACATATAACATGTAAAAGATTTGTTTTTTGTGGTGGGTAAATATCCTCTGAAAACATTTTCAAAAGAAAAATGATTTATAAATCAATTTCCGGAAGATCAAAAAAGTTAGTGTTTCATACCAACTTTCACCATAAATAACTAAAAAGGAAAAAACTGTCTCCATCCTTCTGTTTTTGCCTTTCAGAGAAAACATTGCATTGTAAGGCTGTCATCTTTTTGGACAAGGATCAAGTTCTTCCTTAATGTAACCGGTTTTCATACAAGTCTGAGTAGAAGAAAAACCAAACTTCCAAAAATCTCTCCAGTGTGTTGGGGGGAAGGTACTGGAACCCGGTGTCTTGAGCAGAAAGCCAGCTGCTTTTCTCTTTCTTCTGTTGGCAAATCTGCATAATAAATTTCATATTCCTTCCACGTGTGCCCAAGCAATTTTCTTTTCTTTTGTTTTTTCCTGAACCACCTCAATGTGAGGAAAATTTTGCAAGCTAGTCTCCCTTCCATTATCTTTAAAATATGCCTCCACAAATGCTTTCTGCTCCACTTTATCTTGTTTATCACCATGAGGGTTTGGTTTCTTTGTGACAGTAGATAACTCTTCCTCTTCATCTGCTACCTGGGGGAAACTATCGGCCAAACAAGATTCATGTTCTTTCTGTATTGTCTGATCAAACCTATCTTCCAACCTATCATTCGTTTTTCTTTTTTCATTTGGACTAAATTCTGTCTTCTGCTGTTGCTTCTTCGTTTTTAAAAGCACAGTTTCATTAACCAAGGTATAGTCCACCAGTCCATGTCCACGTTCTCTCCTCCTCACTTGACTGACTGTCATTCTTTGTCTATTTCAGTAACATCCATTTTATACTGGGAAAGGTCTGCTCCTGGATCTATACTCCACTGGGTGTTTTCAGAGGATACATCTTGGTGGTTTTGTACAGCCTTGGTTTTGGCAATTCTACATGGATTTAACTGACCTGGTTTTTATCTTTATTGGCTCACGAGAACCAGTACCCTTCCTGTCATCAACAAGATTCTCTGTCTCCAAACTTTCACATGCACGTGGAGGGATTTTGAAAACAGGATTATCTTCTTTTATTTGTAATAGTGGTTTATTGTCTGCAGAGAAGTTACTAAAGGGCTGAAGGATGACGCACTCCTGAAAATTAGGCTCCTCCAGGTGAATCTTTAGATAACACACTGAGCCCGCTCAAGGCCTTCCTTGAGGAAGAACCCTTGGAAATGGGCTTCAAAATCACTTGCCTAATTCTTGTTTTTAGAGGTTTCACTTCCTCGGTTTTTCTCTTGATGCTGAATAGCTTTAAACTATCTCCAATATTTCTTATAGATTCCTCAAAAGGTTGTTTCTTGTGCTTTCCTTCTAAACAGTGGTAGAGCTTGGGGCCTTGAGATTCTAGCCATTGGTGGTTGACTTTGATCTCAAGTGTTCAGCTACTAGAATTTCATTTTTATTGGGATTA
Organism: Perodicticus potto; assembly: GCA_963574655.1. Classification (NCBI taxonomy): domain Eukaryota; kingdom Metazoa; phylum Chordata; class Mammalia; order Primates; family Lorisidae; genus Perodicticus; species Perodicticus potto. Next base: position 31,620 of record CAUYRH010134596.1, read on the forward strand.
TGTTGTGGATGAGTTTATGCCTTGGAAAGTCTTCTCAGTTTCTTGGTACACGTAGAATGCTCCAATTTAGTCTCTGTCTCTTCTGTGTGTCAAACATTGAAGTCCTTCTTTCTTTGTAGCTGGTTCCTGCCAGAAAAAGAGAAGGCTGTTCTTGGTGAATCAGGAATACCATTTTCCTCACATTCAAGCTCAGTTGTTTGATGCTGTTGATCATTTTCAATTTTCTGCTATAATTGCTCAGAAAGCTTTTAAATTTTCTTCCTATATTCTTTTCATTCATAAACTCTGTAATAAGTTTAAGATTCTGCTGCTGGATATTTTCAAACTCTTGCTATTTTTTACTGCGTAGTTAGTGCACGGCAATCACATGACCCTGCTCTTACCCTGTCTTTCAAAACTTTTGAGTTTCATGAAGAACTTTCTGTTGCTTTCTTAGCTTTTGATTTTTGGTGAAGAATTGTTCTAATCTTTGTGCATCTAAAATTCCTTCCTTTTTCAGTTTGGTTACTTTTACTTGTAAACAGCTTCCAAGACTGCCTCAAAATATGCCAAAGGTCTGGAAGGGAAGTGGGACTCCTCTGGAGCTGTGAAGGGGACTGGGGCTCCCTTGCTTCCTCTTTTGCCCTTTTCCCTCACGGGCCTCTCTGAGCAGTCCACGCTATATCCAAAATAAATGTTAATTGACTACTTATGTTATCGGTAAGTCTTCTGGTCAACAGTTGGGTATTAGTAGTTAAGTTGAGGGAGAGTCAGAAGTTATATACGGATTTTTGACAGTGTTGTGTGTGTGGGGGGGTTGATGCCCCAATTCCTGTGTGGTTCAAGGATTGTCTGGCTTGAAACAGGGTTAATGTAGGCCTCCTTTTACCTTTTCAAGTACATCTTTAATATTGCTAAATTATATGATCACTTATTTTTAATACTTTTTTCAGTTATACTTTATTTTGAGCATTTACTATAGGAAGAACTGCATGCTAGACGCTGATAGCAAATTTCATGTTTTTTATTTAAAATCAATTCAAAAAACTTTTTGGTTTTGGATTCCTTGCTTCAGTTCCAGAGATACAAAAAGAAATATAGACATTATTTGAAAATATTTCTTTGTTGGCACCTATAGCTCAAGCAGCTAGGGCATCAGCCACATACACTGGAGCTGGCGGGTTCAAATCCAGCCCAGGCCTGCCAAACAACAATAACAACTACAACTAAAATAAATAAAATAAAATAAAATAAAATATTTCTTTGACAACAAAGCAGTAAATCTTCAATGTTGTTGAAGGGAAATCAGGAATCAGATGATAAGATAGTTTTTTCTTCAGATGCCAATGAGTTCTTAAGAGCATATTTTAAAGTGTTGCAATGCTCATATTTTGCATTTCTTCACTTTTCTTACATAGATATAGATATAGATATTAAAATAGATATAGATATTAAAATAAGACATAAATACCACAGAGATTTTTTTACAGATTTCTGGAAGGGTTTTCTATCAATGGGACACTGATGCTCTGAGAGGATAAAGTTTGTCATTTAAGGCAGCAGTCAGTGGAGAGCTAAGAGGGAGGTTCCAGCCAGCAGAAATAAAGGGTTTCCAGCTCCCCTAATGGCCAATGTGACCCCTAGCAAATGTTCTTTGCAGAGAGTCTTATATTCTTAAAGCAAGTCTCAAGCAAAAACTATGATAGTGTCAAAAGAAATAATGTTGGAAATCAAATTGTGAAATAATTCATATAATTCAGTAACTTTTTCTGGGAATCATAGAATTTCTGAAATAGAAGAGTTAATATTATGATTGTAATGCAACTAATATTTATCAAGTGTTCATATTTTTTGATATATATGTTGCTCATTGAATTTTAGCACTTGCTACCTAAATTTTGGAGTAGAAGAATTTAAAGGAAGGTTAAATAAGCTGCCATATTTAAAGAGAAAGAGAGAGAGATTGTGAATGACGGAGGTGGGGTTAGAACCCAGGTCTGTTTTACTCCAAAGCCTATGGTGTTAGTAATGTTTAATAGTTTTGAGTGCCTATTGTATACCTGGCACTGTTCTAGTGCTTCGTATGTATTTTATTATTTAATCCTCACAATGACTCCGTGAGATAGATACTATTTCATGGGTACCTAGAATTCGAGTAACTGGTCTGATAGTCATACAACTAGTAACCAGCTCCTGATTATGTTACTCTGACTCTTTGGTTGAACAAAATTAGGTTATATAAAGCAAATAATAATAGATCTGAAGGGAGAAATAGACAGCAATATAAAAATAGTAGAGGACTTCAGTACCCCACTTTCAACAATGGATTGATCATCCAGACAATCACTGGGCTTGAACTGCACTTTCGAGCAAATGGACCTCACAGACTTGTACAGGACATTCCACCCCACACAGCAGAATATACATGCATATCAAATACATATGGAAAATTTTCCAAGATAAATTGTACATTAGGCTATAAAACCAGTCAACAAATTTAATAAGATGAAAATCATATCGAATATTTTTTCTGACCAGATTGATATGGAATTAGAAATAACTGGGGGAAAATTGGAAAATTCATAAATACATGGATATGAAGCAACACACTCCTAAAGAATCAACAGGTAAAGAAAGCAATCAAAAGAGAAATTTTAAAAATGTCTCGAGACAAATGAAAATAGAGACATAAAATACCAAAACTTAGGAGATGCAGAAAATCAGTTCTAATAGGGAAGTTTATAGTGATAAACTACAAATGGTTAGTTGCTGATGTAAAGAAAAAAGAAAGACGTCAAATAAATACCCTAACTTCGCACCTCAAGGAACTAGCAAAAGAAGAACAAGCTAAGCCCAAAGACAGTAGGAGAAAGGAAATAACAAAGGTCAGAGCAGAAATAAATGAAATGGAAACTAGAAAAACAGAAAAATTTGACACTGAGAGTTGGTTTTTTTTAAAGAGAAACAAAATTGACAAACTTTTAGTTTGACCAACCTTAGAAAAATAGGAAAAAGTCTCAAATAGAATCAGAAGTGAGAGAAGAATTTCTAACACCACAGAAATACAAAGACTCATAAGAAATTACTCTGAGGAATCACACGCCAAAATATTAGATAACTCAGAAGAAAGGGATGAAGTTTTGGAGATATAAAATCTATCGAGGCCAAATTATTATATTAAAAGTATTTTATATCATAAAAACTTTCAAAACACACAATAAACTCAAATATACTTATAACCTAGAATTTATAATTATTAGTTTGGCCACATATGATTTATCTATTTTTTTCTTTCCTATTGCTGAAGTATTTTAAAACAAATAATAGACATGTTATGCCACGCCTACATACGAATTTCTAAAATTATAGAAATTTCCGTATGTTACTGCATTATATTCTTTCCATTTGGAAAAGGTAAAGGTGATTTTTAAAAAAACATTATTTCTAAGCTACTTACACTCCACACATGGGGAAGAAGATCAGCTTATATAATTCCAAAAGTTGATTTATGGTTGCAAGAGTTTTATTAGTAGTTTTAAAAATATTTTGTGTCATCTCTATGTGAATCAGCAGTTTAGAAATCTTCCCCTGACACTTTCAGAGCACCCATGGAATCACTCCTTTTTTTTAAATGTTCAAATCACAAGAAAATAGGATTTTTTTTTGAGTTTTGTATCATTTGTGAGCAGCTTGCTTTTTCTTCTGAATGACTAACATGAGAGAAAAAAGTTTAAAATACTTTGTGGCTTACCACAGGAAGTGTAGGGCATAAAGCTAATTGTGTAAAATGGTACACTTTTATTTTTCTTTTAAAAAAGGGAACAAACAAAAGAAACCCAGCGAACTACTAAGTTTCAATATTAAACTTCTAGAACCTATATTTTTCTCCCAGAAATTTAGTTTGGGACACTTTCTTAATTTTTACCAATTTGTTTTGAGATTTTCCCCTCATGTATTACTTCTTCTCACTATAAAAATAGATGGCTTTGCTACAGAAGAATTTTAATGAACAAAAAAGTGAGGATGAGATAAAAATCACCCACAAACACCAATACCCAGAAATAACTAATCAATGCCATTGTCATATACATAGATAAAAATAATACTGCTTTCATACTTGAAGAGCACATTACGTGGTGTTTCACACATACTTTTCTAATGTATACTCACATAGCGATATTGTCTAACCATCTGTAAATTTTTTGAACACTTATTAAAAACAACTTTATCGAACTATATGTCATGTGCCATACAATTCACCCACTTACTTTGCGCCAGGCACAGATACGAGCAACCACTGCCACAGTCAATCAAAGAACATTTTTATCTCAAAAAGAAAGACTGTGCCCTTTGGTTACCATTCCCCTAGGCACCCAGCTCAATCTCAGTCTGCCCCCCAACGACCAAGCTGCCACTTCTCTTCTTGGTCTTTTATGACTGGCTTCTCTTATTTGGCATAAAGTTCTCAAGAACCATCTGTGACATAGCATGTATCAGAATTTCATTCTAACTGTCTTCAATAGACTCATAATCTTCCAGGTAAATTACATTCTCCAAATCTATCTATTTTAAACAACTGTGGTATAGATGAGAATTATGACTAGTATATGATTTTGTGATCTGTTATGTCCTTAGTCTTTTTTTTTTTTTTTTTTGCAGCTTTTTGGCCGGGGCTGGGTTTGGGGCCGGCGCCCCACTCCTTTGAGCCATAGGCACCACCCATGTTCTTAGTCTTTGATAGGATATTTAATGAATTTGGTTTACCCTGATGCTCTGCATTCAGCTACGGAGAGAACATGCCTTTTCAATAAAACTCAGCTGCTTGTAATCTTCTAATATTGTTATTTACTTCCATCCAGGATTTATCTCTAGTAAGTCTCCCTTCACCATCTCTTTCCTTACTTTTCCATAAACCTCTGGCTTCCAGTTGTTTTGCCTAGGGGTGCTAAAGCCTATGACTTTATGACAGTTAAAGATTTTTACTTTTTCCCTTGCTAATTAAGGTCGGAGGTGATGATGATGCCCTTTCCTCAAACTCTTGCTTTAAATGGATCTATAGTCAAGAGAGTCACAGGAGCAGTGAGTCATTGCAAAGTGAACACTTTGCTTCTCCTGTATTTTACAGCAGTGCTGCATCATGAAATGTTCAGTCTTGTCTCTGCCTGGCAGATGCCCAGAGTGCGTGATGGCTCCTACCTGCCTGACATAATTGAAATCAGAGGGTTGCCTAGGTACGCCAGCAAGAGCAGCAAAACCATGAACTTTCTGGCCTTGGATGACTTAAAATGTCTTTGGCCATGCAGACCCCTCCCAGAAAACCATACCAAGTGGTAGTTGCACCAGAAACCACTGTGTTTATGAATTTTGCCATAAAGACTTAGCGGTGAGCACCCCTGGACTTTACAGAGGAGAGAATAGGGTACAGTATTTATAAACTCTTTAACAGTCCATATCATAAATCCCAAGTAGAGGTCACCTAAGCTAAGAAAGGTCAAACATAACGTAGGATTAGGTAAATTGCCAAGCTCAGTAAGTCCTAAGGCCTAAGGCCTATTACCTTCTATATTACCTTCTAAACTAATTTTATTCTCCAAGTGGCTGTGAGAGCCTTCATAGACTTTTTTCAATTAGCTTTGTGCCTCTCAGGAATACTAAAAGCAGTTTGAGATATTTTTTGAATCCATTGTTTGCTCCTAAATATGTGTAACTTTCTTTAAATGTTAAGCTACTATTCCCTTGTACGCGGTACCTATAAACCCAGCATATTAATAGTGGTGTGTTCATCCAACTGCCTTGGACAGGTAGAACATTGGACTCTTTCCAGTCCTTGGAAATGGAAAGTTTTAGCTATTGGTTAAGGCAACATCCCTTGCATTTGAACTAGTGACTACAATGTTAATGTTTAAGCTATCTTTACTTTTCTAAATGCTAATGACCTAGTTGAGAGTTTTTTTTCCTCTAAATATGATCATATCAGATTTTTATTTTAGGAGGGCTTAATTTATTCTACCCTGAGCAACCCATCTGGCAGTGCTGAATCCCAAGTTGCCTGGACCTGGGTAGTTCTAGGTGGGTTGTAAGTCTTCTATCTTGCCTAATCTTTCAATCTGGTAATTTTTTAATGCAGGCTCATTTTTTAGAACAGGAATATTCAAAGCTGATGCTATCAGTCTAAACTGAAAGTAGAAGTCAATTTCTCCTTCCTTATTTCACACAGAAGTGGACTTGACCTGCTGCAATCATGGGGATGTTTGAAATTGCAACAAAGGAAGCAAAACAAAGCTACACGAAGCCTGTGCAATGAGAAAGCATTTTCAGGTAGCGATCAGACTAAAAACTGCCTCTTTCTGGTGGAAAAAAAAAACCTCTGTGACTCATAAAACCCCTTTCACTGATCATGGAATAGCACAGCCCTAAGAGAAATGAAGATAGAAGCCAGAAAATTTACAAATCGGAGATGCTTTCCCTGCTGAACCAAAGGCTGGAGCCCAATGCATGCAGAATGCAGTGGAAGAATGAACACCTCTTTTGAAGCCTGATGAAAACCTGTACTAGATATGAGAGTCTGAACAATCACTTAGGAGTCCAAGTCCCTTAATGCTGCTTTCAAAGCCATTGATGACTTTAACCTTAGGGACCTCTTGACTCCTTTCTCCACTTTCTACCTTGAATTCTGCATTTATTCAGTGCACATTCTCTGCCCACCAACCCATTTCCTGGAGAGAACTCTAACTCTGAGTTCAGTGGTCTCCTATATCTCCTCTGATAAGCTGATCTTTCTTTGTCATTGTTCTTGGCTGAACTCTAGTTAAGTGTCCATTACTAGTTCACCCTGCTTCTAGGCTGGAAGCTCTGGTGTGTCTGTCCTTTTCACCATTGTGTCCTGGCACTTAGAAGACCATCAATAAATGTTTATTGAATGAATGGGTGCATTGCAGAAGCACTGAAGAATTTTCACATTAAAAAGTCTTAGTAGCAGGATCCAATTTCAGAGAACACACCAGCTTGTGCAAACATTATGACTCTTTACTTTCTTTGAAATCAACTGAATTCTTTTTCCCAAATGACAGTTCCACCAGGATGACAAGAAATTTAGACTCAGTCATTTAGGGACTGACAGAATCCGGAGGTTTGCATGAAAAGATCCAGGAAATAACCAAAAGGGCTCCATGACCTTCTGGTCCTGCTTCTAGTTTGAGCCTGGGGAAGTAAGTACTGTCAATTTCTGTTCCTGAGCTACAAATAGGTTCGGGAATCTGAGATGATTCTGGGAAGTCCCTGCCTAAAGACTCACCTTCTTAGTTTTACTTGGGAGGAATTTGCTCAGAATTCTGGTCATGGCCCTACCCACCCTAGCTCCCCCAAACCCCATCAATTCTGACATCTTTTTTTCAGTATTAAAAAAGAATCTTACCTCCCCCCTGCTTCCCTCCCCTTTCTCCCTCAAATACACCTTCTCACTTTCATTGGCATTTAGCTTAATGTCTCAAAATAGAATAGGCCTTAGAATAATAAAAGCCAGGAGGGACTCTTGTGTTCAAGCCCCATAAATCCTGGGCAAGAAGCACAAAAGGCGTGAATAACCAGATATAATGAAGGAAACACACAGAACAAAAATCCAAAATCATTTTTCAACAATGACAACTACAAAATCCTGTTACTTTTTGACTTATATACATGAAGATTTGGCCGGATGGCCCAGGATATTAATAATGTTAGGTACAGAATTGGAGACACTACCAATGGACAAAGATGAGAGCCACTTTCCTCAGGGGCAAGCTAAGGTGGTCACCAATTTCTAGAAAGAAACATTTGGAAATTAACACCCCTAATGCTCTGTTTTGTTCAAAGATTTTTAATACCCCCTTTATTTTCCTTTTATATATATATATAAATGCATTTCCTTATATATATATAGTTGTGTATCGATCACATATAATATATAAGCTTGCATATAATAAATGTACATATATAATATATGCATATATAATCACATGTAATAAATTATATATAAGCATAAATTTAAATGTAATTAGATACACAACATGGTTATATAATTATACATACAATATATAAAATATAAGCACGTATATATTTATATGGATGTACACACATGTATGTACATGCGATAACATACATGTACAGAATAAACACATTTTTATATATAGTAAGTTTAAGAATGGTGTTCTAAGGGGAAAAGAAACAATGAAGATAGGGTTATTTCATACAGAGTAGGACAAAATTCAGAATTCTGAGAACATCACAGTGCCTGTCATACAGATTATCCCATAGTCTGGGGCATTACAGGAGAGAATGACAGACCTCAGTAAATAACTAAAATCACTATATCATTAATATCATTTGTGGGATATTTATTGCTAACAGAGGGCATCAGCAGATTTTGGCCACTATGAAGGGACATAGTGACTGATGATGGCCTGTCTCTGGTTCAGTGGCCACAGAGCCTCAGTTGTGTGGTCGGCAGTAGCCATCTTGCTTTTGCCTTGGCCAAGATGAGGCCATCCCCCATTTGCTCGTTATTTATCAAGTATTTTCATGAATTTAGGAATTTGGCTGAAATCTGAGTATACTGGCACAAAGAAGACGCTTCTATCCTAGAATTTATAATCTAATCTATGAAGAGCAAAGCAGTAATAGTTTCTAATTGGTAGGCCAAAGAATACTTTTGCAGAGCCCATGTGTTATGTATCACAGGTCCCCCAGGCATGCTTGGAAGAACATGAAAGGGCTGATGTTGGCCAGAGCAAGGATGAGCACTCCAGAGATCTGCTCTTTGCCTGCCATGAGTCTATGTGGAGCCCCAGGAGGGTGGCCAACAAAATATGGCCAATGTTTTACAATGTCAAACTCACCGTTTAGCAACTCAAATTTAGTACTCAGCTTTGAGAATAAATCTTTTCATTATGTTGTTTCTAAGACATGAGTCAAAGAGACTCTCATCTGAAGTTTTGATATGCTCTTAGCCAAGGCAAATCCCAACAGCTGCTGCAGTTACAATCATATGCCCAGACCTGCCACGTCGTGGGGTGCCTCCCTGCCTGTGTCTCCAGAGGGGTGCTTTTATACAGTCCAGTCCTTTCTCGTGAGAATTGTGTCCAAGTTATATGCTTATAAGTTTAAACCCTGGCTCCATCACTTGGGTGATTTACAACTTCTATAACAGTATTTCCTGAAAAATGAAAGTGACAGTTGCTTCTTGAGGTTGTTGAGCTTGAACAAGTTATATATGTAAAATGTGTTGCATAAAGTAGAATTTACAGGTGCTCGATGCATTTTTGTCTCTTTTTATTTCCAACTGTCCATCCCATCCCCCTTTCATTTCTCATGTAGTCATCAGAAGTGCTGCCAGATATTCTTGCTGCCTTGTGGAATCTTTGCTGAGGGAAATGGTTTTAAATTTTCCCCAGGGTGTTTTCATAACCTCTTTAAGCCAGATATACAAAGACATGTCACATACCAGAGAAGCATGGTTATTCTCTCACGGTTAGTTCTACACTTGCAAACTGTGGTTTCTCTTTTTTTCTTCTTTATGCTCAAGCACTCTGGGCATCCAGATTTCAGCCTTTTAAGGAATTTTTACCTCTTTTGGGAATTGTTTATAGACAGAATTTACGTGTGTACACACACGCATGTGGGTGGTGGAATGCATAACAAAAGTAAAAGATATAACTTTTGTAGTCAGCACAATTTCTGTTACTTCTTTCATCTTCCCTTCACTTACTCTTACCAGAGCTCTAGTAGGGAATGGGATGAAATGAGCATTTTTGTATTGTAAGGAGCCTCTGTGACTTGCTGTTTTGGGATTCTGTTTTTAGCCTTGTACCTCAACGCCTTGCTATAATATCCCTAACGGCATAATATATTTCGATGATAAAGGCCCACTCTGGATGTTTGTATTAATGCATTATTTTTAATTTAATTTCTAAATATCATCGAGCCATCATTCAGTTGCAACGTTTTACCTATTGGAGAAAACTGTCATCTTTCTCTTCTGCTTATTCAAATCGGAAAAATACAGGTGATAATTCCTGGATGCGTTATCCAACTTGAAGATATTTTTACTTACTCATTTTTAAGCAACGCAATTTCCTTTCAAAAAGATGTTTTAGCACCATGTTATTATTTGCTAGGGTAAATATAGCACAAGATTTTTCAGTTAATCTCTGTCCATTGCTGACTAATTGTACTGAGTCACAGAAGAAAATTGGCAGCAAGAAACTGACACACCAAGAATCTTCCTCTTCTGCTCTGTTCTATTCTATTATACTCTCTTCAAATTGCATCTCAGCAGTACTTGTCAGGAGGAACGTCAGGGAAAGAGGCTGATCTTACTTGTTCATCACCGTCTTCCTGGCAGGTAGTGGATTATCAATAAATATTTGCCAAATGAAGTGAAGGATTCATCTCTCCTAAATATTCTCGTAAATATTTACTAGAAATGAAGGGATGACTTGGTGTATACAGAAGATGATTGCCTTGACTCCCAATACATCAGGAATTGTATGTTTTTCTTTTTTACTCCAAATTTTCCTTCCTGATTCTTTTCTTTCAGAATTGACCTATGTTTTCGGTACCTCACTAGGATAGTTCCAGGACTTTTTTTTTTAAACCCTAGTTTGGCTCTGGTTTCAGGTACATCTGATACCTAATAATGGAAAGTTTAAAAGAATATATGGAATTAAGACAAATGAAACCAGACTGGCCTTCCTCAGGATGCACAGCCCAACCCTGCAAGGTCCCACATGCCCTGAAACGTGTCCTACCCAGCACATTCACACTGAACTTGTTCAAGGACATTCCCATAAACTAAACTCACCATTCTTGGTGGTGTGAAAAACACAAAGGTCGATGTATTGATTTACAGTGAGAAATGGATCAGCCATGTAGACTAGTATATACATTTTATTCTGAGTAGTTCATTTCTCCCCTATAATAATACCAATGACAACTAAAATTTGTTGAGAAAACTACGAGTAAGTGAACTTACAAATACTAGTTGCTTGGCAAGCATGATATCAGAAAAATGATAAGATGATTTAAATATGTAGAAACAACAGGCTACCTGTTTAGTGTGTTCTGTCATTTGTCCAAACTTCAAAGCTTTCTCCTCTTCATCAACTGCAAAACCACCCCCTTTTCCTTTAATCTCACAGGTGAACTTACTCACCTGCTACCATTATGTGGAAACTCTTATTATTCCACTTACAAACTTATGTGTCTCTCCTTTAGTTTGCTACAAAACCTTCATGAGGTTAATTCCAACCCTCCAGATCCTATGGGCCCTCCTCTTGAACCTCATTTGACATGCCTCCAATGCCTCCCCAACCCTACCTCCAGGATATGTGCTTTCTTGGCCATAGCTGAACTTTGAGGTCATGGGCTGTCTCGGTTCATTTTTATTTTATTTTATTTTATTTTTGAGACAGAGCCCCAAATCGTCACCTTGGATAGAGTACTGTGGCATCACAGCTCACAGCAACCTCCAATTCCTGGGCTCAAGCGAGTCTCCTGCCTCTGCCTGCCAAGTAGCTGGGACCATAGGTGCCCGCCACAACCCCTGGCCATTTTTTGGTTGCAGCCCACCATTGTTGTTTGGTGGGCCCGGGCTGGATTCAAAGCTGCCAGCTTAGGTGTACGTGGCTGGCGCCTTAGCCCATTGAGCCACAGGTGCCGAGCCACGATCCATTTTTATGTTGTAAGAAAATATCTTAGGCTGGGTAATTTGATAAAAACAGAAATTTATTTCTTACCGTTCTGGAGGTTGGGAGACCAAGATCAAGGTGCCTTGCTACTGTGTCCTCAAATGCTAGAATGCAGAGGGCAAAAAGGGCCTGGTTAGTTCCCTTAGGCTCATTTATAAGGGCACCAATTTCATTCATCTCTTGACCTAATCATCTCTTGAAGATCCCACCTGTTAATATTATTGTGTTGGATCTTAGGTTCCAGCATACGAATTTTGGGGGGACACATACGTTGAAACCAATGCATAAGCCCTGACCTTCCACTCAGAGGATCCCTGTAGACTGGTTTCAGCCCCCATCATTCTCCGATAATGCTGAGTCATGGTGGCACACTTGTTTCCCGAGCTCATTTTCTCATTGGTTTCTCACTCATCATTCCCAATGGGATTTCTTCCCAGTTCTTTGCTACTCATTCTTTATCCTCCTTTTCTGCCCTCATTTTGCTCACCCTTAAGTGTTGGGTGTTTGTTATAGTCCAAATGTTGATGTCCACCCCAAATTCAAATTAATTTTGGAAATTAATATCCACTGTGATGGTATTAAGAGGGCCCTCATGAATTAATGCCCTAATAATAGAGATTGAAGGAACTGCTCTATTCTTTCGCCTCTTCTTCCATGTGAGAACACAGTTTTCCCTACTATCATGTGAGGAGAGAGTGTTCATCTCTTTTGCCATGTGAGGATTGAGCAAGACGGTGCCATTAGTGGGGAACCGTTCTTCACCAGGCACGGAATCTGCCGGCACTCTGATCTTGGAATTCTCAGCCTCCAGAACAGTGACAATCTATTCTGTTGTTTATAAATTACCCAGTCTAAGGTATTCTATTATAAGAGCCCAAACAAAGGCAATGATTTTTGAGTTCTATCTGAGGGGTTCTTTTCCTACTCTAGCTTTCTCTAGAAGATTTTAATTTTTCCTCTGGATAATTTATCAAGTTGGAGGTAAACCTATGTATAGTGGCCACATTTTTTCCTCTAAACTCATGAACCTCAGGTATGACCTCTTACTGGTTGGGTGTGCCACAGACACCATGCAGGATTCCAAAACTGAATTTGTTCCCCTTTCCTTCCTGGCCCCCCCCCCCAAGCCTTGCACCACCTCAATTGGTGGTCCCTGGCTTCATGAAAGGCACCAGCATCACTTCATTAGTAAGTTTCACACTACCTCTTTTGCTTCCACACATCAAATCAGGAAATAAGCTCAATCCATTCTGTGACTAAAAATTCTTAGAAATTCAATTGTTTTCCAACCCTGTTGCCATGGCCCCCTTCTGGCTACCATCATTTCTGTCTTGGATTCCTTGGATTCCTTCCATAGACTCCTAAAACACCTTCTGTTCCTCTAATTTTGTCCTTTCAGTTCTCTTTTCCCACCCCCAAAAAATAACCCCTGCCACAGTGATCACTTAAAGGCTCAAATCTTTGCATATCTTAAACAGAACTCTGTGGTGGCCACTCTGTTAATTTTAGGTAAAGTCCAAAGCCCCTAACATGACTTACAGGTCCTTTCAAGATGGCTCACCTTCCCAGCTTTGTATCCTATCCTTCTTGCAATTTTACTGTCATTCTCCTACCAGCCCTCCTTTCTGTATTAAATGCTTTAATGTGCCAACTACTGGCATTACTGTTGGTAGTTAGTCCTCTACCGTCATCCCAATGGCTGATCCACATGGGGTTACAATATAAAGAGCTAGTGCCATCATCTCATCTTAGGACGGCTCCGAGGAGCCATCTCAGCTCCAGAGCTCCTAGTGGGGTTGGCTGAGGCCTCTGTTGAGGCTGTATCACAGGCCATCTTTTCTCTCTGCTCAATTTTCTTTCCCTCCCTTCTATAATCTGCACACTAATCTCTGTCTCAGAAGCTGCTTCTGGGGGAAGCCAACTTGCAACAACTCTTTGGTTTGTGACTCTATTTACAGTGAATATTGATGAGTTTTTAGAATTCCTACCTTGCTTTCTTTCACCTTCAGGCCTGTGGCAGGAGTATAAGAAAGCCTTCTTTCATCTTACATTTCCATTCTAAAAGCATCCCCCTTTTTATGTATTCTCAGAGTAACCTGTAATTCCCTCATGACAGCACAGTTACTCAGCACTGTAACATCCTTAGAGTGTTGACTTTTGTATCCCCAGTGCCTGGCATGTCTCAGTAAATAATTGCTAAATTCACCCATCCATTCATCCATCCATCCATCTACCCATTCATCTTGCTAATAGGGTAGTTTCACCCATGGATCCAAAGTCCAATGGTGATGACATGCTCTCCAATAGTGCAAGTCTGCCTTTTGTCCACTTTTCTACCAAAATTTATCTTAATGACCCTTCCTAGATGGTCATTGCTCAAGTTTGCCTGTTTGATTCTTTTCCTATGTTTTCAAGGTCGATTACTAATCTGCTTCAGATAATACATTTGTTTTGGCCAGGTATGGTGGCTCATGCTTATAATTCTAACACTCTGGGAGGCCAACATGGGTAGATTGCCTGAGCTCAGGAGTTTAAGACCAGCCTGAGCAAGAGCAAGACCCCCTCTCTACTAAAAATAGAAAAACTAGCTGGGTGTTGAGGTAGGCACCAGTATTCCCAGCTCCTCGGAAGGCTAAGGCAGGAAAATCTCTTGAGCCCAAGAGAGACTGAGGTTCCTATGAGCTATGATGATACCATGGCACTCTACCCAGGGAGACAGATATTCTGTCTTTAAAAAACAATTGCTTTTTTAGATATGTTAATACATTTAATCATTTAAATATAGTGTTGCCAGGCTAGTTACAGTTGTCTCTCTGTATTAATTTTGTTCTGATAGGCTTTTGCTGATTTTGTCCTTCAGTTCCCCTCTAGGTTCTTGCAGGGGTTGGGAGCACCCCTCTGAAGTTCCCATGTATTTATTAATGTATTAATTTTGTTTTGATAGGCTTTTGCTGATTTTGTCCTTCAGTTCCCCTCTAGGTTCTTGCAGGGGTTGGGAGCACCCCTCTGCATTTCCCAAGTCCTGGCTGCCAACAACAACACACCCTAAGGTGGCAAGGGTTTTGTCAACATTCTTTCTGGTTTAATGTTCTTTTTCTTGGTGTGCAATAAAACAAATGCAACTATTGGTAGCAGCTTAAATTGAGTTTTAGCTGGACTGTTGCTCTTAGTTGGGAAGAAACACTAATTTGGGGGAAAGGTCCACACTGTTAGGTAGAGATAATAAGGCAAGAAGTAGATTGAGAAAGACTCTTCTTAAGTGAAAAGGTAACACCTCATTAATATCCAAAATGTACTTGAAGACTAACTCCAATTTGTAAACACTCATCTATTTCATTCATAAGTCAATTAGTGTGACACAGTTGGAATTCAGAGCACTCTACTGTGCAGAATTGTTCCCAGAAAGGTCATTACTGTTACCTAATCCGGATGGCACTTTTCAGCCCTGCCTGTTCTTCACCTTACTGGTAAACACTTCCCCTTTTAAGTATGTGCTTCCAATCTCCTTTTCCTCCTTTCACCCCCTCCTTGTACCTACTGACTTTCACCCTTCTCTTTTACCCTTTACCTTCCAAAGCCCTCTCTCTCTTCCTTTATAAGCATGGTGATTCCATCAATGCTCAGACTTCCTAGGCAGTCTTAGGAGATCTTTCTGTCTCTCCCATTGAAGCAGTTGCTGTGTTGTATTGCTTCTTATTTGTATGAATCTTGCTTCACTAGACTGTGAGCTACTTCAGGTTAAAGGTTGGGTCTTTTGGGTCCCCAACACACAGGTAGCCGGTACACAATATTTTTTGACTTAATAATTAAACACCTTGGGAGATGCTTATTTTGATAGTCCAAATGTACCTTCTTATTAATTTTAAAAACTCAAAACTAATTAAACCATTAGACTTTAGATAGATGTATGCTTTTATAATAGGTTTAATTAAAATTATCCACTTGGGGTAGTAAAAAAATACATCTGAATTTTCTAGAAACTCTAATACCAATGGTGAAGGATGTATCACTTCAATTGGAAAATAAGCATGTATATGCCTTTATTTGATACGGACATGAAACTATGTTTTGAAGATGTAGTTATTGACTTGAAAAAACAATATTTTTGCAAAATTAAATTTCAAATTACTTTTGTTAATAGAAAGAAACATAATAAAGACATTTATCATTTTATTATGCTTATTCTTAATGTTATTTTTATCAGTAGAGATGAAATACCATGGCGAATCCTTAATTTAATTTAGTTCAATAAATTCTTTTTTTTACATTTAACCTGCATGTTTTGGGTTACATGGATCACTTTTGTAATGCTTGAGTCCTGCCTATGGGTGTGCCAATAAATATTTCTCAATCACCTGTAATATGCCTAGCAACATAAAGGCAATGATCTATTTTGGGCGAAATAAACCATAGACTGTTTCCTGTTTCTGTTTTTCTATTTCTCTCTGGTAGGTTTAATTATACACATGTGTTTTTAAAACTTTTAAACTGGACTATAATATTGATGTGTTATTTTGGGAGACTGTTTTCCTGAGGAAACCAAGCGTGTAGACTATGGCTATTGTGCTGTTCTAATCTCAGTGTAACTGGTATTTTTATTTAATAAGATATGAATTGATATCCAATTGATATGAATATATCACACAGCTAGCACAGTTTTTATTTTTGTCTCTAGTTCAGAAAGCATAAAAAAGTTGCTTTCAGTATACATAAGGCACAGATGATGAAGAATAAATGCAGATTCAGTGATTAGATAGCTTTTCTCTGGTTTAATGAAACTCACCTGAGAGCAAAATAATTGAAAAAAGTCTGGACTAAGTCTGGGAATCTGGAATCACAAAGTCCAGTTCTTTTTCTTAGTGTTAACTTTGGGGAGCTGGCATTATTCTTTTGGTCTACTCTTTCAGTTATCCATCCAAATAACAACTATTCATGGAATGGCTACTGAGTGGCAAAGACTGTTTTGCAGAGCAGGTATAGGACAAAACGCAAGATGATCCCTTGAACAGAGCAGGTGTGAGCTGCTTGGGTCTACTTATGAACCTTATATGCCTACTCTTTCACTGTGTCTGCTTCCTTCCTCTCTGCCACCCTTGGGTCAGCAAGACCAGATTCTCCTCTTCCTCCTTCTTAGCCTACTCAGTGTGAAGACAACAAGGTGAAAACCTTTATAATGATCCAATAGTAAATGTATTTTTTCTTCCTTATAATTTTCTGAACAACACTTTTTCTCTAGCTTCCTTTATTGTCAGAATGAAGTGTATAATGCATATAACATACAAAATATGTGTTAGTCTACTATTTATGTCATCAGCAGGCTTCTGGTTAATAGTAGGCTAACTAGTAGTTATCTTTCTGGGGACTCAAAAGGTGTAAGTGGATTTTTTTGTGGGGGATGGTGCTCCCAACACTTGTATTGCTCAAGTGTTTTTCTTTCTTTTTTAAATTTGATTTTTAACCATATATATTTGTGGGTACAATGTGATGATTTGATATACAATGTGGAATGCTTAAATCAAACTGATTAACATAGCCATCACCTCACTTACTTATTTTTTATGGTAAGACATTTTTTATGGTAAGGGTTATTTGGAAATATACCCTTACATTGTGCACATTAGGTGAGATCCCGCCAAATGCCCTCCCTCCTCCCATCAATCGCCCTCTCCCCTTTCCCTCCCCTCTCTCTGCTCTCCCCTTCCCCTTTCTAGACTACATTTGTGCTTTATCATTCATATGAATGTGTGTTTATATATTGTTTTCATAATAGTATTGGGTACATCGGATACTTTGTTTTCCATTCTTGAGATACTTTACTAGGAAGAATGTATTCCGACTCCATCCAGGTAAACATAAAAGATGTAAATTCTCCACTTTTTATGGCTGAATAGTTTTCCATGGTATACATATACTACAATTTGTTAATCCATTGATGGGTTGATGGGGATTTGGGCTACTTCCACAATTTGGCAATTATGAATTGGGCTGCAATGAACATTCACCCAAAGCAATCTACAGATTTTTAATGCAATCCCCATCAAAGAACCAATGTCATACTTTAAAGAACTCGAAAAAATAGTACTTCATTTTATATGGAACCAGAAAAAAACCTGAATAGCCAATACAATTCTTACAAATAAAAACAAATCTGGAGGTATCACATTATCAGACTTCAGGTTATACTACGAATTTATAGTGAGCAAAACAGCATGGTACTGTCACAGAAATAGTGGCAGAGATCTATGGAATAGAATAGAGAATGGAAAGATGAATCCAGCTACGTATCATCATTTGATCTTTGATAAAGTCTATTATCTTTCTAAGAACCAGACTACCTTACTTGGGTTGTTGTTTGTGGGATATATGGACTTTTGAATTACAGCATATAGCCACTGGGTCCACTGGAATTCAGTTTGGATATGCCTTTTTTGCTTGTGCCGTATAAAATATTTTGCCGCATATTTATTATTGTGCTATGTTATGATCATATTCTCTGCATAAGTTTTCCACTATTATAGAAAGGGATTTTATTTTAAATTTCTCTTTATTTTATTATAATATGTACTTGGAGTAGAAAATTTGAAAATACAGAAAAATATAAAGAACATAAAAATTATTCCTAATTTTATTACCCACATGGATCACTGTTACGTGTATGTTTTATCTACTTTCACTAGTTTTATCAGGCGTGCACTTTTTTGGATGTCTTTGCAAAATTTGGACCAAAATTCTGAAATTTTATGACCTTTTCATATATTATGAATATTTTATTAATTCCTCACAATAAACTTCCACACAAATTTCAAAGACTTCTTTGCTAATTTGATGAATAAAAATAATCAATTCATTATTTTATATATTACTTTGACTGACAGTATAGTTGACATACGTTTAATTATTTTTATTATGAACTAAGTTTGAAATACAGTTTATAGGTAATATAATGAGCATCCATGCAACCAACAGGAAGCTTAAGGAAAAAATTTACAGATACAATTGTAGCCTACAAAACATTCTTCCTGATTGCACATTTCCACTTTTTCTTCCCAATGGCAACCCTTAGCTAGAATTGAGTAGATATTATTCCAAGCATAATTTTTATACCTTTCATATATATATGTGTATATATACAATATATATATGCCCAAAGTTTATGAACCTTGCAAATTTATGGCATTAGAGTATTGATATCATATTATATATGTATTCAACTGCAACTTTTTAAAAGCCCAGTGTTATATATTGTTTTGCCATTTAGACATACTGATACCTGGAACTCTAGTTCATAGTTTTCGCAGATTTATGCAAGTTCATTTTAAGAATCTATGCTCTTTAAGTGTTCGAATGGTCTTCATTTTCATTATAAGCAAAAAATGTTACACTGAACAGTCATATAAAAACTTCCTCATGTATACAGGAGAGTTTCTCCAAGGAATAGCCATAGGGTGAAAATGTCAGGTTCTAGGATAGATGGATAGATACATCTTCAGCCTTAGTAGGTATTGCAATATTGTCTCCAGTGTGATTGCTAAGATTATGCTCTCACCTGTACTGTACAAATATTCTAGTTGCTCCATATCCCAGCCAATAATTGGTACTTGAAAACTTTACATTTTTGGTTAATCTTAGGAATGTGAAATGGTATCTCATTTTGGCTTTAATTTGCATTTCCTTGATTACTTGTGGAGCTGAGCACCTTCTGATAGTTTTATTGGCATTTCCTCTTCTGTATATAGTCTTTTATATATTTTACTCATATGAAAACTAGGCCATTTGTCTTTTCCTTTATGATTTGTGATAGTTTCTTTCATATATTACTTTTATTAATTTTTGTTGGTCTTATGGATTGCAAAAATCTTCTTCCAGGCTATCGACATCTTTTAATGTTGACGGTGGAGTCTTTTGTGTACTTAGTATTAAATTCTAATGTCTTATTTAAAAAAAATTTTTTCCCCTTTTTAACTATGATTTTTATGACTTATCTTTCCCTACTTAAATGACAGAAAGATAGTTTCCTACATTTTCCCAAAAGTTTTAGTTTCATTTTTCATACAAAAATGTTCACTCCACGTTGAACTTATTTTTGCTTGTGGTGTGAAGGTAAGGATATCATCTGATGCTTTTTTCTACAGCCATTGGCCTCAGAATCATTTATCAAATTGTCCTTCCTCTCTCTTCTGAAACATAATACAACATCTCTCATATATTATTTCCATACATGCAAAGGTATATTTCTGGGTTCTCTACATTTTTCCATTTGATGTAACTGTGTCAATAACTTGCTGATTAATTTCTATAGCTTCATAATAATAGGATGCTTCTTACTTGTACCACCTGTGTCCTGCATAAGGGCTCCAGGAAGAACAAATGGGTGGAATGCCAAATCCAACTGGGTACAGCATGACCTAAGGCCATGTCTGCCTAGAAGAAGGGGTCCATTTTTTTTTTTTTTGAGACAGAGCCTTAAGCTGTCACCCTGGATAGAGTGCTGTGGCATCACAGCTCACAGCAACCTCCAATTCCTGGACTCAAGTGAGTCTCCTGCCTCTGCCTCCCAAGTAGCTGGGACTACAGGCGCCCGCCACAACGCCTGGCCATTTTTTGGTTGCAGCCGTCATTGTTG
>CAUYRH010134600.1:0-18867 GCA_963574655.1 Perodicticus potto
TCATGGCTGGGAAGAATCAACGTTGTTAAAATGTCTATACTTCCCAAAGCAATGTACAGATTCAATGCCATCCCTATTAACATACCAACATCATACTTTCAAGACTTGGAAAAAATAATTCTTCATTTTGTATGGAACCAGAAAAGAAACCTGTATAGCTAAGGCAGTTCTTAGTAATAAAAACAAAGCTGAGGGCATTAGCCTACCAGACTTTAGGCTGTACTGCAAGGCCATCATGGTCAAAACAGAATGGTACTGGCACAAAAATAGAGACATAGACATTTGGAATTGAATAGAAAATCAGGAAATGAAACTAATATCTTATAGCCACCGAATCTTCAATAAACCAAACAAGAACATGCACTGGGGGAAAGAATCCCTATTCAATAAATGGTGCTGGGAGACCTGGATATCCATATGTAAAAGACTGAAACTGGACCTGCACCTTTCTCCACTCACAAAAAAACTGATTCAAATGGATAAAAGTCCTGAATACAAGGCACAAAACAGTAACAATCCTCAAAGAAAGTGTGGGGCAAACAGTTGAAACTATTGGCCTGGGGAAAGACTTTATGAGGAAGACTCCCATGGCAATTTCAACAACATCAAAAATAAACGAATGGACATAATTAAACTGAAAAGCTGTACAACTGAGGAGACAACAACCAAAGCAAGTAGACAACCTACACAATGGGAAAGGATATTTACATATTTTGAATCAGACCTAAGCTTGATAACTAGGATCTATAGAGAACTCAAACTAATCCAGGCTATGTTAAATAGTTCAATGAAAATATTTCAGATTGTATATAAAGTCAGCACATTGTGCCCCATGATTGCACCAATGTACACAATTATGATTTAATAAAAATTATATATAAAAAAAGAAAAAATCCAACAATCCCATATATTGATGGGCAAGAGGGATGAATAGAACTATCTCTAAAGAAGACAGATGAATGGCGAACAAACCTATGAAAAAATGCTCACCATCCCTAATTATTAGAGAACTTCAAATCAAAACCACCCAGAGATATTATGTAATCCCAGCGAGAATGGCCCACATCACAAACATCTCAAAACTGCAGATGCTGGTGTGGATGTGGAGAGAAGGGAACACTTTTACTCTGCTGGTGGGACTACAAACTAATACAACCTTTTAAGAAGAAAGTATGGAGAATACTGGGCATTTACTCAGAAGGAAAAATATCCTTTGACCATAAGGACACTTGCACTAGACTGTTTATTGCAGCTCAATTTACAGTCACCAAAATGTGGAAACAGCCAGGAATGGATTAACAAGCTGTGGTATATGTATACCATGGAATACTATTCAGCCATTAAAAAAGATGAAGACCTATGTATTAACCTGGATGGAAGTGGAGCACATTATCCTTAGTAAAGCATCACAATAATGGAGAAGCAAGAATCCTATGTACTCAATTCTTATATGAGGACAATTAGTACACAGGGGGTGATAAGGGAAGGGGAGAGCAGAAAGAGGGAAGGAGGGAAAGGGTTGGGGGGGTCACAGTGTGTGACACACTGTTTGAGGGTGGGACACAATTATAAGAGGGACTTTACCTAACAAGTGCAATCAATGCAACCTGGTTCTTTGTACCCTCAATGAATCCCCAACAATAAAAAAATAAAATTGAAGTTGAATGAGGATGACAAAAAAATAAATAAATAAAAATAAATACATAAATAAATAAATACCCCAACTTGTAAGAAATCAGGGATTTCTAGATTAAAGAATTCTTCCTGTTTTTGCACGGCACCTTGCAAATAAGAATGCCTCTTTCTGTAACTGCAACTCTTGGTTCCTTTGGCTGGCTTTACAGTGCTACGTAAGTGGACCTAAGTTTGAAAACAAGATGTTAAACCAGATCAGGTTTTTAAAAATAGGAAAATAACACAGACTTATTTCATAAATTTTACAATCCTACAAAAAAAAAAAAAAAAGTCATCCGAGTGGTGCCTGTGGCCCAAAGGAGTAGGGCGCTAGCCCCATATACCTTAGGTGTGGCGGGTGCAAACCCGGCCCCGGCCAAAAACTGCAAAAGTAAATAAATAAATAAAAGTCATCACAGTTACAATTTTGCAAATGTGGCCACAGATTCCATTAGAAGACAGTAATTATTGAATATGGCTTTAATGAACAAAGATATTCATCTTGGACTTACTTAAAATAACATGCAAAAAATGGAAACTACTATTTCCAAATTCATTCTTTTAGGTAAAGAAATTATAGTACAGTCACTCAATGGAATTCTGTTTACTTGAAACTTCTCTCATAGAGTCAATAAGAATTATAAACCAAGCTCCAGAATTATAGTTTGGGATTAATCAGCATACATTATTATTTATTTAGAAAATATTTCTAATCATCCAACAAGGATCATTTTTCCCCAGAGATTTATGAAGTCACAGATACACTTTTCTATTCCTAAAATTATGACTGCATGTTAAAATTTACCAGATATCCTTCCTAAATCTATTTATTATATTTCCTCATCAATAGGTCAGTATGATAAGTTACATTATTATACTATCTGAATTAAATCATGTGTTTTTTGAATAAATGACAACTTAATCATAATATGTTGGAATTTTTTAAATACATCAGCAAATTTGGTTTAATACTTTAAGAGGAATTTGTATGTGTATTTCTCAGAAAGGTAACTGCATAATTTTTCCAGTTTTTGCTGTCTTTTGCTTGATTTAGGTATTAAGACGACGACTTCCATGACCTTGTCACTTAAAAATGTTCAATATTGTTATCATAAAATTTCTATTGTTTGGTACATATTGGGCACTAACTAAATCAGCTTTATGTTTTTTTTAAAAAAATGTAGTTTCTTTTTCTTAAAAAAAAATATGGTCTAGCAAAACATACTGCTGAAGGCATTTTTTAGGATTAAATAAAATAGCATATGTGAAAGTGCCTAAGGCAGTGCCTGGCACATTAGAAGACTCATTAAATGCCAGCTCACTTGCCCTTTCCCCTTGGCTGTATGTTTTTGAAGCAGGGCAGAAAAGCAGGCGCCCTGGAATGCTTTTTTGCAAAGCCAGCTTAAAATAGTCATCAACACTGAAGTCAGTGACTACGTTTCCATTCAAAATGTTGCTTTCAGAAATACACACAGAGTTCATTTGCATAATCACTCTCCAGGCTAGAACCTATCCCTGAGGGGTTATCATTATTTAAATCTAAGTCAGGTTATTATCGTTCCTCATGCTGAGCAGCTTGGCTTTGCTTCCTTCCCTCTCCCTTGACTGTTGCAGCTGCATCACTCTGAACAGGAGCTTGACCAAAGGCTGCAACACAGGGAGATTTAGGGCAAAACACAGTATGTCTAAGTGGAAATAGCCCATGGGCTCAGGAGTAACAGATGTGGTTCAAATCCCAGTTCCACTTCCCACTGGCCAGGTTGCTTTGGCAAAATGACTCCACTACTTCTCTAAGTCCAGATCCCTGCGCTCTGGATGGGAATTTAGTTGTTGACAAGATGAACTGGAGTTTTACAGATGACGTATACTACTCTAACTCAAGATATGACCTTTTATTATATTAGACCTCTTCTTCCCTTTCTCTGTCCATGTGGAGGAGATGACACACCTCAGAAAAGAAACAGAGAGGTCAGGGAAAAAAGGAACTGCAAGTAAGAAAAATACATTCAGAGTAGGTTCACTTAAAATAGAAGAAATATTTACTTCTTTTTTTGAGGAGAAGAGAGCAAACAGGATAGTCTAAAGCCAAGGGACACAGCAGAGGATGGCATGAAATGCTCATTAGGTGCTATATCAACACATCAAGGAAGGTATGACAAGTGCTTGTGGTGTGTGTGTGCGTGAGAGAGCGCCCCCACATGGACACGGGGAGAATTGCAATCCAAATATCAATTAAGGAAATGAATGGTAAAATATAAAACATTTTGAGCATGGATCAAGTAAGGGTTGTGTGATGAAAATAAAATGAAACTCAGAGGAAAGAAAAGACACCGCTTGTGAGCTTTCTTCTCTTCCAGCCACAGTATTTCGCGGCTTTAATGCTCAGTGAGATTCCTTGCAGTAGGTATTCCTTGTCTACGTTATGGATGAGGAAATGGAGTTTAAGACACAATAAGCAAGCAATTTATCCAAGACCACTCAGCTACAATTTGCCTGAGTTGGATCTTAACCCAAGTCCAGATAAATTGCAAACAGACCACTTGCCTTCCTCTTAGGAAGCTAACCATGCTGGGCCACCTTCTTTATAAGACTATAACAATGTACTCACATAGCTTATGAAATTTGCTTGTGTGTCAGAAAAGGGATTCGAAAGAAGAATAAATATGCACAGCACACAAGACATTCAGGACAATTGCAAATGTTGGTAACAGTTTAAACTTACAGAAAATCGATGGCCATCTAAGGATCTTCTCACAAAATGATGAAAATCTGGTTTTCTGTAGACAATGACACATTTTCTTCATCATCACACATATTGTTTCTCAGCACAGTCCATAGAACTTTCTAGAGAGTTGGCTAGCTACCAGATACACCTCTTCTAGAGGTATGCCATCGAGCAAAGTAGCCAGTAGCCATGTGAGATATTTAAAGATACATTATTCAAATAAAATTAGACTCACTTCATTACTCTCATTAGCCACATTTGGGAGTTAGTATATAATAACCACAAATGGCTAGTGTTGTATTGAACAGGGAAGATACAGG
Organism: Perodicticus potto; assembly: GCA_963574655.1. NCBI lineage: Eukaryota > Metazoa > Chordata > Mammalia > Primates > Lorisidae > Perodicticus > Perodicticus potto. Next base: position 4,720 of record CAUYRH010134600.1, read on the forward strand.
GCGGGTCTATCACTATAGAATATTTTATTTGACAACTTGCCCTATAGGTTTCTAGTTCAGATTTACCTTGGGGTTAAGATACTAAACTCACTCTCACCAACACCCCTGATGCTTCCAGCTGTCTATCAGTAGAGTCTATATTGTTTAAACCTCCAAATAACAATATGAAAGGAAGAATGATGGATATGGAGAGTAAAGCTCAAAGCAGTAAAATCACTGACACAAGGTCACTGGGCTAGGAAATAATACAGTCTGGATCCAAAGGGGAGTAAATCCGATTTCAGAGCCCTCGCTCTCAGCTTCAGGGTAATCCTTCTCACACCTGAAATACAGTGTGGGACCAGGGACAGTAGTGAACAAGTTATATGAGTGGTACAGAAATCTGGGATTGCTCAGGTAAATATGTGACAAAAAAAGAAAAATAATAAGGAAAGTTGTGAAGTATAGATGAGAATTGCTTGGGCAGACAAAATGAGGAAGAGAAAATAGTAAGACATCCCAGATAGCCATGTTTAAGTCTTTCCTATTTCACGTAATTTGTTGTTGAGACTTTCCAAAATGTATTTATTGGTTATCTACTGAGTGCTGTGTTGTGCTAGATTTTGGGGGTAAGAAGTTGGCATGCTATCCAGAAGTTCAGAGTTGTTGGGGAATTCACTTTGGCCAAGGGAATAATTTGGGGCAGCACTATTGTAGATCCTATCTGATGATACGATTCATCCATTCAATGCCATAGCCATAGAATTTCATAGAATCAATGTTAAGAAGACTTGGGGAAGTAACCAAATTTTGCTTTCTAACCTAAGAAAGAACAGGGATTTTCTTTGTCTCTGATTGTATTATTCATTGCCTTGATTGACCTAGTGAAAGAATTGAATACCATTGCTAAAAGAGTCCACATTGGAAAAATTAACTCTTAATTTAAATCTCATCTCCTCCATTTACTACATGTGCAACTTTTGGGAAATGAAAACCTTTCCGAATACTTCCCTAGCCTTAGAGATGGGATTAATATTTGTATCTAAGTGCTATTGTGAATATTTCCTTAACTCATGTATACATGTATAAAAGACTTAGTTGAGAGTCTGGCTCTTGGTATAAAAGAAATAGATACAAACTCTGTCACTTTCAGAGGAAAGGCATCTATTTAAACATTTCTAACTATGCAAGTTTTAAGATGAAGAGGTATATATTGTCTGTACAGTATATATTTTTTTCTTTTCTTCATATACTATATCATTCTTCAAAACCTCATAGTATTTGTCAACATGTGATTGCTATTATTTTATTTATCTGGCAATTTTAACATTTCAATCCCATCCCCAGTAGAATGGAGAGACCATGCAATATTCTTACTAGTTTCTTAAATAAACTTTTGGATAGTTCCTCTGTGCCCCCTTGGTTATAGAATGGCCAGGCTATCCATTTACATTTTCTAGCAAAATAATAAGCATTGGAAGAATTTTACTTTTCATGCATTTGCATTTTGTGTAAGGAAAAAAAATGTACTTTTACGAAACTATACTGGCCAAGCCTACTTTATCACAGAAGATTCTATTCCCCAAATCCTGTCAGTTTTCTATCCGTTCTGCATGAGTCCACATTGAACATCCAAATGAGGTTACACAATGGCACTGCCATAGAGGGAACTGCTTAGTTAACTCAATTCTCTCAAGAACTTTCACTTCATCCTTTCTGGTGACCTTAAGCCTTTCCTGATATTTTAATAACAGAATTCTTTTCTCCTACAGTTCTAAGAACAGAAAAGCTTCGTGCTTGCTCAAAGAAAACTGTTCCCATTCAAAATTAGTGAGTAAAACTAAATGTAATTTATTTTCGAGGGCTTAATGTGGTTTATCTCAAAAGTTACATACTAACTCTTGATATTCCGAGCTTTGGTTCCATGGCATTAAATTTTTATGAGCTTAATTTTCATCAGTTTCCTAAATTCAACCAGCAATTTCAGTAATAGTATATGGGCTTCATAAACAACAAGTACACATGCATAATGCTGTTTAATCAGAAAAGCTAAAAAGTGACATTTTCTGTGATTCTTTTCCTATAAGAAATTTTTCTTAGGATAGTACAATTTTAACAATTTTGTTGTCCCTGATTCCCCCTGCCCCTTGCACTATTCAATGATACTGCGTTTAGCTTGAAATAATTAAAAAGAAAACTAATGTAACGAGCATATATTATATATTCTCTGAAATTTTTTAATGTTATGTTATACATTTCATAAAACAGCTTATGTTAGAAAATAATGCTCAGTTGCTATTGCCTTTTTAATCCCTATGAATGAAAATAATCCATATATGTGCCCTCCATTTTATTCATACATATTTTGTATTTTAGTATTTTCAGTATATTTATTCAATTATTAATGCTTGGGGAAGTAGTACTTCCCCTTTGTGTTTCATTCATTGTTGTCCTAGGAAGTTTCAAATTCTTCTTTGCAGCAGATATTCTAAATAGCATTTTGAAAGCAGCCACATGGATACTGGCTTCAGCTTTCTACCAGGGAACCTGAGGCTGCATAAGATAAAATTCTCAACAATTGAGCGGCTAACCTTTCTTTGGTCCCACTGTTTTCCATGTGGGCTTCTAAAGTCATTTTCCAGCAATAGTTATTGTATTTTGCATTAGGGGAGCCAAGTGTTCACTGCTCATTTCTATGCACAGATAATTTCTGAATATGATGAATTTCTTTGAGGAAAGGACACATTTTAAACGGAAGAGATGAAGAGAGAAAGAGCCAGTGCTTATGAAGAATCAAAGGCCTGTTTGGGCGTGGTGGCTCACACCTGTAATCTCAGCACCCCAGGAGGCTGAGGCAGGTGGATTGCTTGAGCTCAGGAGTTCAAAACCAGCCTGAGCAAGAGCGGTACTGTTCCTGCAAAATATCCAGGTGTTGTGATGGATGCCTATAGTCCCAGTTACTCGGGAGGCTGAGGCAAGAAGCTTGCTTGAGCCCAAGAATTTGAGGTCACTGTGAGCTATGACACCACTGCACGCTACCCAAGATTGACAGAGTAAGACTCTGTCTCCATTAAAAAAAAAAAAATCAATGGCCACTTTTATAATGCCTTAAAAGCTCCCACTAGGTTACCTTTCCATCAAGCCCTTTCCAAGGAATGGCATTGCCACCAGCACCATTGGCTCAGCAGAGCCTATGACTAAACTGAATGACCTCAAGTTTATCTCTCCCAGACAAACGGAAAGTGCAGACTGATTATGGATTAAATACAGTACTCAGTCTATTATCTGGTACCCATGGGGATTGGTAGATTCTTTATAAATGTAGTTTCCAGTGGAAACTTGAGAATTATTATAATATATAATAAAATATGGCACATGCATATTATGGAGTGCTACTCAGTTATAAGAAAAGATGACGGCTTTACATCTTTCATAATAAAAGTTATGTTTTTAAAGTTACTAAGACACCTTCTTATGTGCATAGCAGTGTGTTGTTTAATCCTCAAGTATTTGTAGATTTTCCAGCTATCTTCCTATAAATTTTACTTTGTTTAATTGAGTACATATACATTTAGGATTATTTCAACATCATAGAAAAATTTGCGTTTTTTAAATTCATATTAGTGTGGTATTTTTTCCTCCATCCTGTTGATTTTAACCTAAATGGTGTTTTTGTTGTTGTTTGTTTCTGTTGTTTTGGTGAGACAGAGTCTCACTATGTTGCTCTCTGTAGAGTGCTATGACATCACAGCTCACAGCAACCTAAAACTCTTGAGCTTAAGCAATTCTCTTGCCTCAGCCTCCCGAGTAGCTGGGACTACAGGAACCCACCACAATGCCCAGCTACTTTTTGTTGTTGTTGTTATAGTTGTTATTGTTGTTAGCAGGTCCCAGGCCGGGTTCGAAGAACCCAGTGTATGTGGCCCATGCCCTACCCACTGAGCTACGGGCACCAAGCCTAACCTAAATGTTTTAATGTTGTGTCTTTCCTTTGACATGTTGTAACTTGATGTTCATAGTTTGGGATAACTTTTTTTAACTTCAGATTAACATGAGGATACATATGATTAGGTTGCACTATTTGTATTTGGGAGGTAAAGTTGGAGCTGTAGTTGTGTGCTTAACCCAGGAAGTCCACCATATACCTGTGCAATGTACCCATTCCATGGGAACTTATGGACCACCCCACGCCCCTCCCCACTTCTTGAATTTAATTGAGTTGTTTTCTCATAAGGGCCAGTAGTAATTTATGTTTCAAGTTGGTATTGAGTACACAGGATAACTGTTCCCATTCTTATGGTGCTTTACTTAGGAGGATGTTTTCCAAATCTTCCCAGAATGTTAGAAAAGATACAAAATCTCCATCTTTTGTTTTGTTTTGTTTTTTCAAAATACCCATCCTTTTTAATGGCTGACTAGTGCTCCATGGTATACATATTCCACAATTTATTAATACATTCACGAGTTAAAGGGCACTTTGGTTGTTTCCACAGCTTCACAATTCTGAATTGAACTTCTGTGAACTTTAGAGTGAACATGTCCTTGTGGTTAAATGAATTTTTTAGCCTACATCTTTTATTAAATGTGGGTTACTTATAGATAACACATAGTTGGGGGTTTTGTTGTTGTTTTTATTGACTAGGACAATCTTTTTCTTTTAAACATGCATTCAGAACATTCACATTTAAAGGGATAATTCTGGTTTTACCTGTAGGAGCCAGAGGCGTAAGTTTCTTCTAGTTTTTTGATTTGGATTCTTCACTATGAGAACATGTTGGTCCCTGGAGAGAAAACTCACAAATATGTGGGAACCTTCCAAAAGCTGAAGCTCCTAGACATTTCTCACTATTTTTCTAGGCCACATTCAGTCTCCAGTAATTCTTCAAAATTAACATTTTAGAGGTTTTGCCAGTTTCAGCTCCAGAATCTTCTGCTCCAGGTAACCAGATTTATTCACTGCCCCTGTCTCTCCAGACGTTCAGATGATCACCTTAGGGTGATGGCTGCTCTCTGACAGGCCAAAGGAAAGAAGTTAAAATTCAGTTTAGTCAGTTCTTTCCTCAGAATCATGTTAAGAGTAACAGGTTCTAAATTTTTTACATGTTGGAGCTAAAGCAAACTCCCTTGAGTGAAGTTTTTAGAGGTGGAAAGAAAATAGTCTCTTCGGTTGTTTTTGACCTAGAACAAACACTGAGAAAAAAGACCTATGCTTAAATAGTTTATGTAGCAGTGGTTCCAGAAAGGACTGAGTTTGAGGCAGCAACATGAGACAGAGAAAGGAAGAAAACCCAAATAAGGTGCCTTAAGGAAGCGATTTCAATTAAGGCACATGGTGCTTACCCTGCTGGACCCAGGTAAACCTTGGGATGGTAGGTGAACGCTAGAAGCAAGAAGCTCAGCAGTTATAAACCAACTCTCATGAGTTATTGGTTGAAAAATGCTCTCAGGACATTAAATCCTAAGCACCCCAATATTCCCCTAGAGAAAACAGGAAGAATATAGTAGGTAATCATAGTAAGACACTGTTGGCCAAGGAAACAAGTGGGGTACCCATGGCCTTTGTTATGCCAAGTTTCAAAGAGATGTATTTCAATGTCTAGGTCATACTGCCAATGAACCTGGCAAGGACAGAATTTCTGGATTATCTATCTCTAATGTTCTTTCCATCTCTCTACCAAATACTTTCTTCCCAAGAAAATATTTCTGCACGTTTACAAAATTCCTTTCGTTGGACATTCTTTATAGAATTTAACAAGTGTTTCAAAAGATGTGGGAGTCCTGCTGGTCCTGTGGCCTGACCTTGCAACAGAAGCTAGAGGGCAGCTACAGGAAATCCATAGCTTGGGAGCCATTGATCTCAGGCTCATCATTCAGAAAGACATCCAGCTTTGAGGAGGAAGCTCCCGGGGGAAGGGACATTCATTTCTGTTGGCTGCCTTGCTCTCTCCCCTGAACTGCCCTCCTACCAAAGGTACACTTTAGAAATGATTTACATTTATAAGCTTCACTGCTTTTATTTCTAAAGTTGTAAAAAGAATTCAACTTGTAGTCTCTGCAAGAACATCCATATTTGAAAAAAAAAAACAAACTTCCAATTTAAATTATCTCAAATTGTATTCTTTTTAAATTTCAGAAATTACTTTATGTCTGCAGGAAATGAGTGGAAGGATTTAATATTCAAAATGTCCAGGAAGTCGTGGAGTCCAGAAATCTATTGTTCTCTCTTTATTTTCATCCATTATACTCTAAAATGTATGCAAAAGCTTTGTTGATGTTTCTTCATTGCTGTTGGTCCTTTAATTCCAAAGTCTTTCTTTTCAAATTAAAAAAGTAGCAAACTAAAAGATTCTTTCTTATCTGATTAGTATACAAAAGAGGTAGTACAGAATATACCTATTTTATACTAAATCTAATGCATGCATTGGCTCAAAATCAGATTCTATTCTCATATCTTGTTTCTTTTCCTAGCTATGTGGTTTTCAACAACTTACATATCCCTTCAGGACATCAGTGTATTTTCTAAATTGGGTAAAATAATACAACTGAGGTACATGGCTATACAAGATGCTTTGTCATGTTTGATGTTAGTAGAACATGTCATAGGCCTGAATGTGTTTTTGAGAGCAGGATAAAAGTTTTGAAATGCACAAAAATTAAGAAAAGTAAAATCATTTTGATTACTATATTTTCCAAAATAACCTCCACGACATTCTATTCACTTTTGAAGTTTTGTAAACCATGTGTGAAAACACTCTGCTCACTCAATTCCTTCAAGTGTTGTGCGTTCACTTTTGTAGGCATAAGCAGCTTTTTCAGGGCTGGAGAACCTCCTTCTGTGCATGTAATTTTTAACTATAGAGAATCAGAAATAATCCCTTGAGACCAGGTCAGGACACTAGAATGGATGAGTCATAAATGTAACCTCTCTGGACCATTAGGAACTGAATGGCAATGTTGACAGACACATTATCATGGTGTAAGATGATTCCCCGCAGTCCTGTCTTTGGCTACCATTTTAAAGCTACTAGAAAAATTTGGTAGGCAGACTTTTGTGTACTATTGAGAATAATAGTCCTTTGATCTTCTAGAGGAACAGTTAGGACATGACCGAATTGGGAGGAGAAAGTTTTCACCATTTTCTTTCCAACACTTTGGGGCTGCTTCGGTTTTTTTGTTTGTTTTGGTTTTTGCCCCTTTAGTTATGTTGGTGGATTTTCACTGAGAAACATTTACACTGTCAACTGATGCTTATTCTCTGGATCAAAGTAGCAAATACAGGTTTCATTACCAGGAATGATGTCAGAACATCTCTGGACTTGATTCCGATGAATCTGACCAGATTCCTTCACACCATTCAACATGGACACACTTTCACTCATCTGCCAAAGTGGGAGGCACCTGTTGGGATGAAGCTTTCCTGATGCAAAGATAATTATGCAATATTTTGGACACCTGATGGTGATCCTATCTATAGCGCCACTTGAATGTCCTTAAATGCCACTTGATTGTTTTGGTGAACAATTTCTTCCCCAAGGTGATGCTTTCCTCAGTGACTGTGGTCGTATGAAGAACACTCCTCTCCTCATCTTTCAGTGAAGCTCAGCCTCTTCTAAATTCTTGAAACCACTGAAAACTTGTCATGTGGGAAGACTGAAGGTCTCCAAAAATCCACTGCAAATTCTTGAGACTTTGAGACTCGCTTAACTCATTTCCAACATCATAGAAAATCATCATGTGAAGGTGCTGTCCTCCCAGGTCCATAACTGATGCTGACTGGGTGGAAACAAATGAAGCCTTCTCAGCAAAAATATTAAGCCAAGCACGATGAAACATGCATGGGAAAATCAGAGAGAACACCATTGCCAACTGTATCTCCCGGAGTGAAATAGTGGACCATAGCACCATTTATCTCAGAACTTTCCTAGTGACTCTTCATAACAATTAGCACTTAATTTCATTTTATCCCATCCCAAGCTTAAAAAAAATAACCAGTATCATCAATAACTGTCTCACGAAACCTGCAAAGACAATCATTTATTGTTGTTTCAAAAAGTATTTGTTTCAATATGCAAATTTGATAATAAAAGTTGAAGTATATTAAAACTTTGAGTATGATCATGAAATGCTCCCTGGGCCCCTGTTATGTGGTCCTAGAGTTCCAAATTTAGTTATTTTGTAATATTTGTGGGAAAGACTTTTAAGTGGTATTTTCCTGTCTTAATGTTAGTGTCAGCTGAAGGAAATTTAAATAAAACAAATTAAAATCATATACTGGCCCAAAACAAACCAGTCAAGAAGTATGCCCATTTTCAAGGACTTAATCATTTTTAATCCTTGTCAAATTGTTTCTAAGTTGGAGGAATTGTTGATTTAGAATTTTGCAGAATGTCCATTAAGTTAATAACTGGCTGTAATTGTGAGTTTGCTTTGAATAAATTTGGGTGAGAAAAGAAACCTAAGTAATAGTTGCCAAATTCATGAAATTTTTATGAGAGTAAATTAAAAAAAAAAAACACTATTTTTGCTTGCTAAGTATTTTACTTCTTAGCCCATGGTTCCTTGATATGAAAATGACTGGTTCAATCATTAGTAGAACTTTCCCTTAGGTTAGGACAATTTCTTTGGTGATTTAGATAACCATAAAATTGAAATAATCATTTCTCACTGAAACAGGCAATTTTCCTTAAAGAAACGCGTATGCACACTTTAATTTGAGAATCCAAAATCAATTGGTCATTCACAGTTAAATTCATGGCATAGCAGATGTTAGGAATTTTGCCCTTTTCTGTTCAGCAACATTTCCTTATCATCATAAGTCAGTGGTTTTATACATAAATTATTTATTGAGGCTAGGAAATCAGATGAGAGCATGAGCCCCACATCTAAGACCCCCACTAGTCTAAGTGTTTATGAAAAATATATAGAATGCAGAAAACCTCTATGTAATCAGCTCTTAGCTCCTTAGTAACAGTGCCCACTGAAAACTCAGTCCTAAAGCAGGAATAAAATGAAAAGCATGTGTCACAGAGGCCATGTCATAAAACAGGTGCCTGTAGTCAAGACCTATTGTCAGTGGCTTATTTTATCTCTTGGTTCTCTTGGTTTATTTTAATTTGCATTAATATTGCCCAGATTAAACTCATTTTCAAAAATATCGATGGGACATGCTTTCAGAAGACCAAAGAGAATAACCTTCACCTGTTCCTTATCAACTGCAGTAAGTGCCTCATATCTACTCTTAGTATCTTCTGCTGATGGTCTTTTAACAGTTTTTACTACTTTATAGTAGAAAGTTTTTTTTAAAAAAAAAGATACTTTTCTTCTTGAGCTCCTTTGACATTTGACTGGTCTTTCTCTCTGGGTTTAACATTCTTGGAGGAGATAATAAATTCCACCTACTTTGTAGTTCAAGACAGTCTTTATTGGTGCATTTCCATACAGCAACTCTTAGATTCCATATGGCAGTTCAGAGTTATTTAGAAGTAGACAAAATTAATACTGATTAAATGTGTAAAAAGAGCTTGTGTTGCTAATGTGGTTTAGTTGTATTTACATTTGAAATCTGAAGGAAAACTTTTGCTTTCATGAAATGTTTTATTGTTTTTCTTTTTAAAACTCTGTCTTGATAAACCATAAAAATGTGAAATCACATTTTTATTAACAGTTTATTGAAAGTTTAAGCTCGTAATAATAACAACAAGAATAGTAGTAACAATAATAACCACAGTGTTTAGATCTTGTGATTTCTCCTGTGTTCAACTATTCATAAGACACTTGTGGGTTTTATTATCCCCAAACTTTCCTTGATTTTCAAAGCACTTTCATGATGTAGCCATCAACATGTGCATTTGCTTAATAAAGAGCAAGCATTAGAAAGATTAAACAGATTGCTCATATAATATAGTTGGTAAGAAGTACAAGTGACATTTCTATAAATAAAACATATGTTTTACTTATAAGTGCAGCCTCTGATTCATCTCATTTCTATTGTGTATGAATAGCAGCTTCCCAATTATTTTTAATGGATAATCCGAAACCCTGGATTTTTTACACAAAATGTATTTTGTTATTAGCATATAGATATAAAAAAGGATAAACTCTAGATTGTTAATTCATCATATCATGACACTGAGTTAAAAACAAAAACAATTTTCTAAATGTTTTCAACAAATTGCAAAAAATTCATGCTTTAACAAATCCTTTTTGTTCCAAATGCCCACTAATAACAATTAAAAGCGGAGAAAGGGAAGAGAGGAGGGTGGGGAATTTGTCTGCATTTGTTAATGTCCCTCTTATAATTGTGTACCCCCCGCAAGAGGGCACACCTTTTGCGGGGGGGGGACACATTTATAAGAGGGACTTTATCTAACAAAAGCAATCTAATTCTTTATACCCTCAATTAATCCCAAACAATATAAAAAACAATGGAGAAAGGAAACAAAAATGTCTGGTTTATCATGAAAGCAACATATCTGGTTTATCATGAAAGCAACCTAAAAGTCTCTATGGTGAAGAAACACCCAGATATAAGACACAAAAAATAAGATTAAAGCTCTGGGCCTTCAGGCACTGTGTTCAGAAGAAAGAAGTAGCTGTTAGGAGTTGAGTTATTTTCAAAGACAATTAAAGTTATTTTGTATTAACCAGCATTCAAAACCATGCTCAACAATTGAAGAAAAAGTTATCACGGAAAAATGCTTCTAACCTCCTTTTGACATGCAACTGGAACAGAGGTCTTACGTATCAAATGGGCAGATCTGTGACCACCCTGAATCAGATGAATCTGGGTTGTGTTTATTATCACTGAAAGTCATGAAATGCCATATGCGATGGTCTAGCAATTAAGTTCTTGAACCTGTCACTGTGTGCCAGGGTGGGTAGCACAGTACATACAACTCAATATGGTTTCATAACCTTGGAATATCAGTGTTTCACAGCTGTGTTCCTGTCAACATGCGACAGGAACATTTTTATCACTGCGTGATTTTGTGTCCTTCAAAATCTATGTTGGAGCTTGAATTAGAGCAATGAACAAACATTCATAAATTTCTTGTTAAACTTGGCAAGAATAGAAGTGAAATCAGGATCATGTTACTTCAAGTCTATGGAGATAAAGCCATGAGAAAAAAGGCATTGTCCAAATGGATTAAAGATTTTTTCCAAGGGGAGAGAAAGCATCACTGATAAAAAAGTGAGGTCAAAGTGGCTAGTAACGAGCAGAACTGAAAGAAAAGATTGCAAAGATTCGTCAAACAGTGCATTACAATCATTGGCTGACTGTGAGAAGCACAGCAGACCAAATAACATCTATAGAGAAAAAGTTATGAAAAATCTTTTTTTTTTTTGAGACAGAGTCTGACTTTATCACCCTTTGTAGAGTGCTGTGGTATCACAGCTCACAGCAATCTCAAACTCGTGGGCTGAAGTGATCCTCTTGTCTCAGCCTCCCACGTAGCTGGGACTATAGGTATTCATCCCAATGCCCCCCAAAAGTTATGAGAATCTTAACTGAAGATGAGCAAGGTGTGGCTCTCACATCACACCTTTGTACCAGTTCACATGGCATTGCATGCGAGGGAGATTTTAGCCACTAAACAAATATCTGTATTGGAATGCCCTTCCTATTCACCTGATCTGACCCCCAGTGACCTTTTTCTTTACCTAAAGATAAACGGCATATTGAAAGGAAGACATTTTGATAATGTCCAGGACATCAAGAGTAATATGATGACAGCTCTGATGGCAATTCCAGAAAAAAAAGCTCCAAAATTGCCTTGAAGGGTGGACTAGGTGCCCCTGTCAGTGCCTGGCTTCCCAAGGGCAGTACTTCAAAGGTGACCAAGGTGATACTCAGGAATGAAGTAGGTAGCCCTTTTCCTGGGATGAGTTCATGAACCTACTTTTCAGACCTCTTAAAAAATGTGATTCTGGGCTCGGTGCCTGTGGCTCAATGGGCTAAGGTGCCAGCCACGTACACCTGAGCTGGCGGGTTTGAATCCAGCCTGGGCCCGCCAAACAACAACGATGGCTGCAACCAAAAAATGGCCGGGCATTGTGGCGGGCGCCTATGGTCCCAGTTACTTGGGAGGTGGAGGCAGGAGAATTGCTTGAGCCTAGGAGTTGGAGGTTGCTGTGAGCTGTGGTGCCACAGCACTCTATCCAGCGTGACAGCTTGAGGATATTTATAAAAAAAAAAAAAAAAAAAAAAAAAAAAGTGATTCTGGAGGGGTGGGGAAAGGAAGAGCAGAGAGAGAGAAGGAGGGAGGGGGTGAGGTCTGGGTGGGTGCCACACCTTTTGGGGGCAAAACACGATTGTAAGAGGGACTTTACCCAACAAATGCAATCAGTGTAACATGGTTTCTTGTACCCTCAATGAATCCCCAATTAAAAAAAAAAAAAAGTGATTCTGGATAGAGGTCCTGGCAGCTGGGTAAAGAGGCATAAAAGATATATACACATAAGAGTTAAGATAGAGGAGGTACAAAGAAATGAACTACCCCCACCACTACCACCATGAGAATTCTTTTAAAAAATAAGTGAGTCTACAAATAAAAACTTTCTAAGCACATAAAAAACATGTACTGAGATAATCAATGAAATCAGCAATTTGAGCATAAATCCTTTCCAGGTGAATTTAATCTTAGTTGAACCAATTGACAAATATTTTAAACTATGAATGTTTATAATGATCAAAATGATTGATGAAATGCTTCCAATTACATATAAAATAAAATTATGAAATAAAATCTGGCAAAATGAAATAAGTGAAAATAAAATAATTTAAATATTAAAAATATACTATGGAAATAACAATAAATCATTGATGAATAAAAAATAAGTAAGTACTCAAAAGATTCTATAAATTCTAGTACAGGTAAAGACATGAACGAAATTACTTACGTCAATTGGTAGAGAATTTAATGAAAATATAGCACAGTAAAATAAAAAAAAAAAAAAAGGACCCACAGAAGTGACAAAGTGACATAGAGAATAGTTTGGAGATTGAATTCGCACTTTAGCAGGGATTGGAGAGGGGGACAATTTAGACAATCCAGGAAAAGAAATATTTGAAATAATTATGGCTGAAGGATTTCAAAAATGGAAGATAAAAGTGAGTCTTGATTTGACTGGCACTCAAACTATCAAAGGACAGGAAGATATGAATCCAAGTGGAACGTATGGGATAAAAGAAACAGTAGAGTTCTTAGAAATTGATAGAATGTGTTCAGAATTTCAACTAATGGTTGTCTTGTTCTCATGGTCGTTATGGAGGGAGCTCTGACACAGACTCCCTATGCTAACGGCTGGGCAAAGGTCTATCTAACTGAGGGATAAAGTGCTTGCAACCCATATGGCCACAAGCACTACTCAAATGGCTTTATCTGTGTTACTCCTACCATCTCTAACTGTATGTTTTGGCTCCAGCATTTGTACTTGGACTGTTTTCAAATACAAAGGGGAGGAGAAAATAGGTACTATGGGCGGAGTCTTCAATATTTCTCAAACACATATATTTAAATAACAACCATAACAATTTTTATACTAATGGATAGTAATAATAATCTGCTGCCACTAAAGAAAGAATAAAAATCACTTCTCTGCCTTTTGGCTAAGATCAAGTGTAAAGAAAGAATAAAATCTCTAGTTTCTGAATTAACAGCTGCAGCAGCAGAAAAAAGAATAGGAGAGAGCATGAAACACCATTCTCATCTAACAGAAGACAGTGTGATGGCAGAAATTCAATGACTATGTTTACGGAACAAACGTACAATTATTAAAAATCTACCCAAAGATAGAACACATTATTGTGTAATGGTTGTAAGAAAGGTGAAGCAAAGCCACAGCCCTCTATAAAACATTTAACTGTAAAAAAAGAGAAAAAAAATTAGTATGCAAATGTACCCCCCAAAAGTTAATATGGTTATAATAATGAAACATAAAATAAAACTTAAAACAGAAACTTTAATACAGATAAAAATAGATACTACATATTAATAAAAAGAGCCTAGAAGGTATTATGACACAACAAAAATTAGTAGCAATGTGAAGAAAGATAATCCACAAAATGTGATGGTGTAGAACTCCTTCACCATAAACTGATAGAAAATGTTGCATATAGAATATTTAATACAAAATTAACAATTTTAGTCCAACTGATATATATATATA
>CAUYRH010134603.1:0-14924 GCA_963574655.1 Perodicticus potto
TCAAGCTGTCACCCTGGATAGAGTGCCGTGGCATCACAGCTCACAGCAACCTCCAATTCCTGGGCTCAAGCGAGTCTCTTGCCTCTGCCTCCCAAGTAGTTGGGACAACAGGCGTCCACCACAACGCCCGGCGATTTTTAGGTTGCAGCCGTCATTGTTGTTTGGCGGGTCCGGGCTGGATTCGAACCCGCCAGCTCAGGTGTACGTGGCTAGTGCCTTAGCCTGTTGAGCCACAGGCACTGAGCCCAAAATTTTCTAATGTCAAATGGGATATGGAATTTCTCCAAGAATATAAGGTGTTAGTGCTGTAATCAATTCTAAAAGATACTTTTCTAGGGAACAAAAGGGAGACAAATGCAGGCCAAACTGATGTTTGGAAGGGGATGGGATCAGGGAAGGTTCAAAATAGTCTCTATATCCTTTTACTTCCATGAGTCTATCACCGTCATTTCAGGTCTTTATGGGCCTCCCAGCCCAAGGTTATTGGTACAATGGAGGCAAACTCAGGTGGAATGGACTATGTGTAGTCTGGGTGTTTAGGGAAGAGAGACCTCAGATGAGTTAGTTAATTTCATGCAAGAAGTAGGTCAGCTACCTAAAGATAGTGAAAGATTTCAAGAGACATGCAGAAGTAAGGTGCCCTTTAGCATAGAAGATCTAAGTTGATTTATGTGAAAAAAAAAAACTACTTAAACTTGTATATAATCTCTGCTTCATTATAATTTTTCCAGAAGTTTCTGTCCCTCTACCCACTGATATAGAAGGAGAACCAGAACACAAATGTATTAAACTTATTAAACTTGAGCTTTTAAATCCTAACTTCAGGTTCTTTATTGGCAAAATAAACTTTAAGCGGCTAATTTAAATGTCTCTTTCAAAAGTTATATGGATTGGAGACTTTACCTCTTTTATGTTTACATGGAGGGAGCTGGAAGATATTCTTCTTAGTAAAGTATCTCAAGATTGGAAGAAAAAGTATCCAATGTACTCAATACTATAATGAAACCAATATATAATCACTCACACTTTCATACGAATGATAAAACTCAACTATAGCCCAGAATGGAGGAGGAAAGAGGAGGGAGAAGGGAAGCAGGGGAGAGTCCAGGTGGAGGGACGGTAATCGGTAGAACCTCATCTATTGTGCATAATGCAAGGGTACATGCAAATCCATTAAGCATAGAGTATAAAGGTCTTAACACAACAAGTAAGAGAGGGGAAGCCTATGTTAACCAGTTTGGTGTAAGCATTCCAAATTGTATATAAAATCAGCATATTATATCATTATAATGCATTAATGTACACAATTATGATAAATGCATTAATGTACATTAATGTACATTAATGCATTAATGTACACAATTATGATTTCATAAATAATAATAAATGCATTAATGTACACAATTATGATTTCATAAATAATAATAATAAGTTACATGGATTGGAAAACCTTAAAAAATATATATCATATTAGAAATATTCCATCTGGTTACTTTTTAAATTAATCACTGTATTCAAGGAAAAGAATCAACATCAGATTCTCAAGCTAACAGTCTAATTCAAAATAATTGTCTTATTCCCTCCACAGTAATCAGCTATCGCTGGCTTATCTATTTTGCAGAATTTATGTCTTATATGTTTCATTGTTGCTATGGTTATCTCTGCTTCTTCCCTTTGGTCTTTTAACAATGAATAGTTTAGAGATCTTGTACTCTTGCTGATTTTTTTTCTACTTCATAATGTGAAGCTAGAATTAATATATTTTTCCTTCCACTTCAGTTGTTTCTGAGAATATAAGCTTTTGCTGAGACAAATCATCATCCTAAAAGAAATCCTTTTTCAGAGGGGTATAATGTGAGGATGTTTAAAAGGTACAAAAATCTAGTTGGAAAGAATGAGCAATGTTTGATAACACAACAAAGTGACTCAACAGAAAGTTAGGATATGCTTAAAATAACTAAAAGAATGGAATTGGAATGTTCCTAACACAAAAGAAATGATAAATGTTCGAGGTGATGGATTCTCCAGTTACTCTGAATTGATTAATTCACATTATGTGCCCATAAAGATAGTCAACTCTTATGTACCCATGATAACTTTTCTTAAATTTATTTTGGATTAATATAAGGGTACACATGATTACTTGTATTTGTAAGGTATAGTCCCAGTTGTAGTTAAGTACTTCACCCAGGAGATGTGCCCTCTACCCCTACAATGTACCAGATTAGAGCCCACTGAACCTCCCTGCTCCCACCCCTTTCCCACTTCTCGGATTTTAATTGTGTTTTTTTCTAGTGTGGGTCTGTAATTATTCATCTGCTATTGATCTGTTCAAATAAATATTGAATACATTAGATACTTGTTTTTCCATTCTTCAGATACTTTACTAAAGAGAATGTTCTTCAGCTCTACCCAGGTAAATACAAAAGATGTAAAGTGTCCATGTTTTATGGCTGACCAGTATCCCATGGTATACATATACCACAGTTTATTAATCCACTCATGGTTTGATGGGCTCTTGGGTTGATTCCAAATTTTTGCGATCGTGAACTAAGTTGCTATAGATACCTAGCAATGGGATTGCAGGATCAAATAGGGATGGGGGTACACTTTTAGATCCTTGAGAATTCTCCATACTTCTTTCCAAAAAGGCTGTATTAGTTTGCAATTTCACCAATAGTGTGTAAGTGTTCCCTTCTCTCCATACCCACACCAGTGTACTCGTAATAATTAAAAGGAAAAAAAGGTGGAAAAAAATCTTATTGTGGATAAGTTAAAATTTGAATACAGATAGAAATGGGACCATCAGAAACAAGTCCTACTCGTGGTGGGTGATAGAAACTTTTGGTGCCTCTACTCAACGATCCCTTTAAAATGATTTACCCCACAGCTATTCCCAGGGTGACCCTCTCATGCTTCTCATCTTTCTGTCTCAGGCCAGAAGCCTATAACTTCATTCTCTCCAGAGACTTACCTTAAGTGGAGACAATCATGTGTCTCACTGTGGAGCCTCAGTGCTATCCAGCACTCAACATATACTATGTCAACATAAGGGATCACTAATTACTGATCATCAGTCATTATAGAAGACAAAGGAGAAAGTGCATGGAGGCCTTCCTTCTACTGCTTGAACCACACTGACTAGTCCTAGTCAAGGTTCTGAATTACTGACATAGCAATCATTGTCAGGTTGAAATATATGGTATAAAGAATAAACATTGGGGGCTGAAGCAGAGACCTATGGTTTCTCTTTTCATTATAAGTTGATAATTTATAATTGTATAAATTTATAAGGTACAAAGTGATGTTGTTGATATAGGAAAGTGGACGTCAAAGCTGCAGTGCAGCCTGAAGGCCATGGGAGTTCTTGGCTTCATGCAGAAAAGACCTCAAGAGTGAGTCTACGGAGTACAGCAAAAGCATGTTCATTGAAGTGACAAGAAACAGAAGGAAGTCTTGCATAGGCAGAGTAGTGACAATCTTCCAGAGCAACACTCAGTAACACTTTGTAATTTCTAGGATTTTATTTTATACTCTCTATTTAATTTTATGTTAATTTTACATTATTCACAAGATTTCTGGGAAAATATTGGGAAGTTCCCAGAAGTGAGGGTCTCTCCCACATCAGAAACCCTGTATGATAGTACTTTTCAACCAGTGTGCCATGTCACAATGATGCGCCATGAGAGGCTCTTAGGTATGCCACAAAAAAATTTTTAAATTATTTTTGAAAGAAGTTCAAAACACAAGTATTTTTTTTACTCTTATTTTTGATCAACATAATTTAAGTATGCCACAGAAATTTAACTATAGATTGAAGTATCCTGTGAGATTTTTAAAAAGGGTTGAAAAATGCCACTATACGGTAACTCCCAGGACTTGCCATGGCATTTGTAAACTGTCATGGCACTGGAGGGAGTGAGTTTCTTGTAGTTTGTTCATACATCACAAGCAGTGTATAATGAGCAGTGAGGGTAGCCTGAGGCCTTTTTTTTTATGGCTATCTCGGTTCTAGCTGGCCAAGCTTCTCCATAGTTTCTTGTTTTATCAGAGATGTACATTGGCCTGGGTCTTATGCCTCCTTATCAATTAGGGCCTGTAATTCATTATGATTTATGAATATTATGTGGAATAAATAAAACCAACACAGTTAACATATCCATCACCTCAGATATGTAACATTTTTTTGTGTGTGTTGAGAACTTTGGAAATTACTCTCTTAGCAATTTCAAAATGTAAAATGTTATTAACTCTATTCACCATACTGTCCAATACATCTAAAACTAATTGTACCAGTCAGCCTTACAAAAGAAGAATATTATATCATTCAAGGCAACATGGTTGGGATTAGAGAACTAAGTCAGAGACAATATGGTAAGTGAAATAAGTCAGAGACAGAAAGACAATTCTCGCATGTATGTAGAATCTAAATGACTGAATTCACAGTAGCAGAGAGTAGAATGTTGGTTACTGAGGTGGGGGGCATGGAGAGATGATATTCAATGCATATGAAATTTTAGTTAGGCAAGTGGAGAGATTTAAAATTTCTGTCATGAATTTTCAGTTTTAGTTTGCAAAGCTAGATTTCAAATTACTTCTTCCTTTCTAGTCTGGTGCCTAGGATATACATGACCTTTGTGGTTTGAAAGTGACATCCTACCAAGAATATATATAATTGAGTCAAGGAGACTGTAGCTCTTTATAACTTGCATTTAAGTTTTGCTTATAAAAATTTAAGTATAAAAGAGTATTCTTTCTCCAACTATTTATTTCAATGTATAAACAAATCTAAGTTACTAAAGGAAATGTTAACAGTTTTTTTTTTCCATGGGCGATAAAATGTTTTTGTACTTTTTTGAATTAACTTTAACATTCCTCAAGGACTTTCCACTCTTCATACTGACTATCCCTACTAACAACCAAAATGTGATGTGGTCCAGCTGGCAAGTGTCTCTATTCCCACAGCCAATTCACATCACCAGCCCTTTGCAGTGTGTCTGGCAAAACACAGGTGCTCAATCAATAATCATTGAATTGATCATAACCATTTTGCCATCTTGTCTGGCTTCAGAGATAAGACAGAGATATAACTGACTACAGACTTTTGAAGTCTCTGTGTCCAGGGATAAAGGGGCAGTGTGAAGCTGTTTTGTTGTATCATTCTCAGGACAAGTATTCCTATTGATTAACTTATAAATTACAAGCATTTTTTTTTTAGTAAATGTCTGTATGTAATAAATTAAGGCATTTATGCTTATTATCTATAAACCATATCTATAACCCTTCAAAAAGATATAGAGTGACTTACTAAAATATTTATACTGTATCTTTATATTTTAAAGCAAGAAGCCTGAGTGGAAAATGGGAAACATGGAAAAATGTGTGCTTTGAAGAGAAGCAGAGTGAGCAAAAGAGTTTGGCATAGCCTGGCCTCTGACAGTCGTTACTAGTGGTTCAGTGTAGTTGGGAGCAGGGTTCCAGTGGGGTCTCAACACAGGTAGGGGTGACGGAAGAAGGGCAGTGCGCAGAGTCACTAGAGGCAAAGCCTAGGAGATAGCATGGACAATGCTACAGAATCTAGATTCAACCAGTAGAGGATAGTGATAAGCCATTGGAAGACTTTAAGCAAGAGAGTAAAAGAATCAGATCTCTGTTTTTAGAAAGATCAATATAGCAATAAAAACGGTATATTGACAAAACATAAAATTAGCTGCAGGAACATCCTATAACTGTAGTCTTTTACATCAGTCCTATCTAGGGGTGAATTAATGGACTACCACCGAGGGTAAAAAGGGATAGATACAAGTTTTTAAAGGAAGGTGAATCAACCAGAGTTGGCCACCAGTGTATGGGACATGTAGCTTAGGAAGGAAAAGTGCAGGTAACTTCATGGTTTTCAGCCATGAGGGTAGACAGTGGTGCTTTTCACTCAGATTAGGAACATAGAAGAAAGTGGAAAATAATTTTTGGATATGGTGAGATTACTGAGGTAAAAATGGGAATGAGTGTACATTTCCATTACAATGAGTAACTGGAAATACTTCAAATCAGTAGTAAGAAGAAAGCATTGCAAGGCAGTAGTATAGAGCCTCATTTGTGCTCTATACTGTTCAATGTTGTGATGAAGCTTGGTTATCAGCTGAGAAAGGAGAAATTTCTATAAAACATCATCATCCTTGTGTTTATAATGAGGACGTAACAGGTTTGACCATACTTATCTACTCACTGCAGTGCTAAGAACAGAGTAACTGATGCTGTGAACACTGCTCTTGTGGTTCCCAGATATGTTCCAAGGGACTCTGCGGTGCCACAGTGAATGTATAGGAACACCGAAGGATGTTTTACATTTTCAAGGGGAACAGCAACATCTGTCAAATGGTGTTGAACAATTATCAAGTTGCCTGGACTTAACTACTACATAAATTGAAGTGTGAAGTCCTACTTTTGACCTAGGGACACAAGAATTACTGAGACATTAAGGACACAGCGAACTGAGAAAGTCTGGGAAACTCTGCACTGTTAGAATACTATCGACAGATGTCTTCCAAAGGAATTATAAGCATCACCCTCTAGAATCAGAGAAACCTCCTAGTTTATGTTTACTACCAGTTCTCATAGTCAAGACAGGTTCTCCACAGTAATTTTTCTTACTTAAATTTGAGCATCCAATAGTGAGTTTGCAATATGACTGAAATTTGGGGATTTCTCAACTAGGCTTCTTTGGCATTTTGTTTTGCAAATATTTTTCACTTGGATAAAGCTTTATGTTAGCTATTTTATAATTCTTATAAACTGGGTAACCCTCATGTTTTCCTGAACATGGAATACACACACAAAAATGATTTTACTTTATAACAATACACAGATTAAAATATCCTCAGACAGAAAAAAATCACAAAGAAGAGTTAAAAAACTGTTTTTGTTATCTCATTCCTCTCAACTCCTTCTGACCATCAATACTTATAGTTGTCAGCAATTAAAACAAGGATTAAAGTTTGGATAAAATAATTATTTTCTACTGATCCAAAATGTCCATCCTAAACATTGACCATGATATTATCTTGAAGCTTAGAAGAAAAAGCACAATTCCTTTCAGGTGTTTTTCCGTAGGTGTTCTTCCATTCACCACCACCATATTATTCTTAATATAGTTAGCGACATTCGGTGAAGTATTCACCATTCCACTCCCCACCAAAAAAAAAAAAAAAGTATATCTCAAATCATAGTGTGAAAAAGAATCACCTAAGTAGTTTTATTAAAGTGTAGATTTCCCTATAGATTATGATTCAGGAGATTTAGAGCAAGGTCTAAGAATCCATGTTTGAAATAGGAAGGTGGATGTTCATTGTTACAGTTAGATATTGTTTTCAAATTAGGCACACCAGGAACTGTGAGTTCTTACTTTAATGAGTAGACTCTTTAGTGCCTTAATGTTCCTGTGAGTAATTTTTGTCCAAAACCATGTCAACTTGCTTTCAAAATGTTGGAACTAAGTACCTAGAGAGGGATCTGCCTAAAGAACTCTTCTCAAAGAGAAGTGTGCATCCCTGCCAACCATTTCTGTTAGGGTTTAGGGAAGGAGGTTATTAAGGGAAATAGAGCATGCCCCATCTTTAAAGAAAATACCAAGATAAGCACAAAGTCTTAGTTTCCCTCCTCCAAAAGTAAGGGAGTGAGGTGATGTCCCATTTATTCTCATATTTAAAAAAAAAAAATTGCAAACCAAGCCAAGTGCTAAAGTGTTTGTGGCATCAAGTGACTGTTGTATAAGTTACTGCTGCTTTTGATACAGGACAAAGAAATATCAAATTCATTGTTCTCTAGGTTTCATGATGCCTACAGGCTTCTGCCTCATTGTTTGTATTAAAAGCACTGAAATTAAGTCCAACCTGGAGAATTAAAGGCCATTTAAATGTTATTGGACCCCTAAGAATAGAGACAGGAGGCTGAGAAGAGCGGGCATACATGCCCATGTGTCTATGATAAGAACTATGCAAAGACTCTCTAAAGGCTCTTATGCAAAAATTCATGTAATAAGAACTTTATGGAGGACTTTTCGAATTATAGCTTACTACATGAGTCATGAGGACATCTCACCAGACATATAAGAACACTTGCCTGACACAGTCTTCACCAATGAATCAGCATCAACACCTGCAATAAGCCCCTCTAACTCAACCTCTCTTTATTTTAAACAAATTATACATACTTTTCTTTTCTGCCTTTAAACCCTTAGCTTTGCCTCAGTCTCAGAGGTTGAACCTCTCTCCTTTTACTGGAAGCTCCTTGTTGACTTTATATGGGATCTGATTTGGATAAGGCCATCTTAATAAAGGACCTTACACCCCCCTTCAGGTAAGAGAAGACTTTGTGCCTTTTCTGATACAAAGATATTTTGTCTTTCTGGTGAGATAATTCTTCGAATTTTGATATAAGGACTAAGATTTTCTTGGCTCTCAAAAAATTAATAAGAAACTGAATGGGATTCTCAAATATTAAGCATACAAAGTTTTCTGGGAATCTAGTTGGCTAAATATTATGGACTGTTATCATGCACATTTTTAAACTGATGGACATGTTACATCAGCCCAGTATTCCAACACTCCAAGAAAATTTGACTACAGGATTCAAAAATCTGAATAAATTGTTGGCCCACAAGGTCCTAGTGCTAGGCTGGTTCTGGCACACCTGCTGAGCTGGTCAGCCACTTTTGGGGAGACTTAAATTAAACTTATTTTTCTGGGAAAGACACTTTGTGGCTAAGGGACACTGATTGGAAAGGTCATGGTGTGTATCTTAAGTAGACTGACTACAGCTTCAGGCACCCAACTCTGCAGAGATTGAGTGCAAATAAATCAACAAGTGAGGACTGAGTCACCTCAGCACGTAGATAGTGGCTTCCAACCCCTTTCTGTGACAGTTTCAGCATCATCATTAGCATCTCCTAACCACAGAACATCACCTGTTGTCCAGGCAATGTATTGCAATTTTTTTTCCAATTTTCCACTCGAGGTATTTTTTTTGTTGGTGTGTTTTTCTTTTATATTTTTAACTTTTTATAGTTTCTGTCTTCAATAGTAGCAGCTCCATTTTTGCTACAGTTTTTCTAATCCTTCCCTTTTTTCCCAATGTTTTTCCTCAGTGCTTTTTTTCTCTTCTTGTTTGTTTCATTTGTGTTTTGTTTTATTGTATTTTTATTGTTCCATTTTGATTTGCTTCAATAATAAGGGCTCCAATTTTGCTATGGCTTTTCTACCCCTTTTATTCCTTCTTTCCTTTCCATGTCGCTCTTTATCTCTCTCTCTTTTTGTAATAATTTTTCTAATTTTCTCATCTTTCTCATATAAATTTCTCAAATAACAACAAAGATAGAATACATTTTTTATACATTAAAAATTTTACTTTCAATATTCTTAATATACTTCTTATTGTTATTGTTTCTTTTTTCTGATCTGTTTTATTCTTTATCAATCTGTATTCTGTTTATGGGACAGAGCCTCACTCTGAGGCCTGGGTTGAGGGGCCACAGCATTGCCCTGGATCAAGAAGACTTTGATCTCCTGCTTTAGGGTGTCCTTCTAGCTTTGGCCTTTGGAAAGACTCCATTGGTAGGTGCTCACTGCAACATACTGCTTTTTATTTTATTTCTCCATTTGGTGGAGGTGGGGTCTTATCTTTGCTCAGGCTGGTAAGGAACTCCTTAGCTCAAAGAATTATGCATCCCAGCTCCCCAGAGGACAGGAATTGTGGATGTGGGTAAAAGCACTCTGCGAAGCACCACTATTAT
The DNA here is from genome assembly GCA_963574655.1 of Perodicticus potto. NCBI lineage: Eukaryota > Metazoa > Chordata > Mammalia > Primates > Lorisidae > Perodicticus > Perodicticus potto. Next base: position 9,788 of record CAUYRH010134603.1, read on the forward strand.
TCCTGTCTCTTTCTTTCTGTTATTCTCATCTTGTGTCAAACTTTCCTTTTACACCCTCCCTTTTCTCTTTTTCTTTTACCTTTTTAAAATCTTTTCTCCCTTCTCACTTATCTCTCTTCTCTTCCTTTTGGCCCTATAGCAAAAGGACATTTCAACACCTAAGCACAGAGACAAGGTAATTTAAAGAGAAAGAGAAAGTAAAAGGAGAAAGTAGGGGAAGAAAACCTAAAAGAAGAAAACAATCATGAGGATGAACCAACAGAAAAATCCAGGCAACATGAAAAACCTGAACAGAGCAGTCTCCCAAGGGATCATGAGGTAGTTACCAAAGAGAATTCCATCTATAAAGAAATGATGGAAATTATAGAAAGGTAATTTAAAATGTGGATGCTTAAATGATGAAGGAAATTGCTGATGAAGTGGAAAATAACCAAAAGAAAACCCAAAGATAAACCAAATAAGGGGAAAGGATATAAAGAATATAGAAAAGATATAGAAGATATTAAGGACTTAAAGGAATCAATCAGGGGACTTAAAGATGCAGTAGAAAGTATCAATAACAAATTAGACAATGGAGAAGAAATAATCTCAGAGCTAGAAGATAACGTTCTTGAGCTAACACAAGTACTTAATGAGGCAGAAAAGAAGAGAGAGAAAGCGGAATGTTTACTCAGAGAATTATGGGATTTCATGAAGCATTCAAATATACAAATTATAGGTATCCCTGATGGGGAAGAAGATTTTCCCAAAGGAATGCAAGCCCTACTGGAGGATATCATAAATGAAAATTTCCCAAGTATGACCAATGATTCCAACACACTCCTATGAAAGTAATATCAACCCCTAGGTTGTCTAAACTCAAACAGAGCATCTCCAAGACACATTGTCATGAACCTGTCAGAATTCAAAACAAAGAGAAAATATTGCAAGCAGCCAGGAGTAAGCACCAATTGACCCACATGGGCAGATACAATAGAGTGATTTCACCCTTCTCAGTTGAAACTTTTCAAGTCAGAAGAGAATGGTCATCTACCCTCTTAATCAAAATAATTTTCAGGCCAGAATCTATATCCTGCTAAGGTAAGTGTTAAAATTGATGGAGAAATCAAATATTTTACTGATATACGAACACTGAGGAAATTTGCCTCAACAAGACTAGCTGTACAGGAAATACTTAGACCTATTCTCCACACTGACCATCACAATGGACTACCAGCAAACTAAACTCCCAGAAACTAAAAGATAAAACGTGGTTTCCACAGTGACACAAAGAATAAAACTAAGCAATGGACTTTAACAAAATAAGATGAATAAAACTCCACCACACTTATCAGTCCTCTGAATAAATGTTATTGGCTTGAATTTCCCACTGAAGAGGCACAGGCTGGCTCATTGGATAAAAAAAGCACAAGCTATCTATATGCTGCCTCCAGGAAACACACCTAGCCTTGAAGGACAAAAAAAGGACTCAGGGTGAAGGGTTGGAAAACAATATTTCAGGCAATGGAAATCAGAAGAAAGGAGGGGTTGCAATTTTATTTTCAGATACCAGTGGATTTAAAGCAACTAATGTCAAGAAAGACAAAGATGGGCACTTGTATTGTCAATGGAACAATACAAGAGGACATTTCAATTCTAAATCTTCACATATGCAGCATAAATGCTCCCAGAGTCATGAAACAGACCTTAATTGGTCTTAGCAATATGATATCCTATCACAACATAATAGCTAGGGACTTTAACACTCCTCTGACAGATCTGGACAGATCCTCTAAACAGAAACTAAAGAAAGATAGAAGGGACTTAAATGTGACCCTATAAAACTTGGGTTTAATATGCATATACAGAACATACCATCCTAAAGCCAAGGAATATACATTATTCTCATCAGCCCACAAAACATTATCCAAAATAGATCATATCTTAGGACACAAATCAAACCTCAATAAAATCAAAAGAATTATACTTTGTATCTCCTCATACCACAAGACAACAAGTAAGGAACTCAACTGCAACAAAAATTTTCATCCTCACATAAAGGGATGAACAACAACCATTTGGTGAAGGAAAGTTGGGTCAAGGAAGAGATAAAAGAGGAAATTATTAACTTCCTTGAACATAACAACAACTAAGACAGAAGCTACCAAAACCTGTGCGACACTTCAAAAGCAGTTGTAAGAGAGAAAATGATTGCATTAGATGCCTACATCTAAACAACAGGAAAAAAGCACATCTACAATCTAATGAATCAAGCGGTGCCTTTGGCTCAGTGGGTAGGGTACTGACCTCATATACTGAGGGTGGTGGATTTGAACCCAATCCCGGCCAAACTGCAACAACAACAATAACAAAATCTAATGAATCATTTTAAAGAACTAGAAAAGGAAGAGCAAGCTAATTCTAAACCTAGCAAAAGAAAAGAAATGACCAAAATTAAATCAGAAATAAATGAAATTGAAAACAAAAGAATCATCTAGAATACTAATGAAACAATAAGTTGGTTCTTCAAAAAGATAAATAAAATCAATAAACCATTGGTCAAATTAATTAGAAACATAAAAATCTTTAATAACGTCAATCAGAAATGAAAAGGGGAAAATAATAATCGATACCACAGAGATACAAGAGATTATTTCTGACTACTATAAAAAATCTATGCCCAGAATTTTGACAATATGGAGGAAATGGACCAATACCTGGAAACACATCATCTATCTAGACATAATCAAGAAGGAAATAGATCTCTTGAACAGACCAATATCAAGCACTGAGATTGGAGAAACAATTAAAAAGCTTTCAGCCACCACAACAAAAAAGCCCTGAACCAGATGGTTTCGCACCAGAATTCTTCTTCAAAGATGAGCTTGTACCTAAACTGCAGAACCCATTCCAAAACATTAAGAAGGAAGGGACCTTCCCTAACACATTCTGTGATGCAACCATCACCCTGATTCCAAAATAAGGAAAGGATCCAAATAAAATAGAGAACTACAGACCAATTTCACTAAGGAATATCAATGCAAAAATACTCAATAAAATCTTGGCTGATAGATTCCAGCTACACATTAAAAAATGACACATTATGACCATGTAAGCTTCATCCCAGGCATGCAAGGCTAGTTTAACATATGCACATCCACAAACATTATTCACCATATCAATAGAAGCAAAAACAAAGACCATATGATCCTATCAATAAATGCAGAAAAAGCATTTACTAAATAAAATTCAGCATCCTTTTCTAACAAACACTTAAGAAATTAGGCATAGGTGGCACATTTCTCAAGCCGATTGAAGCCATCTATGACAAACTCACAGCTAGCATCATACTAAATGGAGTAAAACTGAAAGCTTCTCTACTTAGAACCAGAACCAGACAAGGATGTCCACTACCACCACTACTATTCAACATAGTGCTATAAGCTCTAGCTAATGCAATCAGGTAACAGAATAACTTAAAAGGCATCCAATGGGGGCCGAAAAGGTTAAACTCTTGCTTTTTGCTGATGATACGATCTTATGCTTAGAGAACCCCAAAGACCTTAACAAAACTCCTAGAAGTGATCAAGAAATACATACAGCAATGTCTCAGTGTATAAAATGAATGTCCACAAATCAGTAGCCTTTGTATATGCTAATAAAAGCCAAATTGAGAAGCTAATCAAAGACACAATTCCCTTCACAGTAGCTTCAAAGAAAATGAAATACTTAGAAATATGTGTAACAAAAGAGATGAAGAATCTCTACAAAAAGAATTATGAAACCCTAAGAATAGAAATAGAAGAAGAACTGAACAAATGGAAGAACATATCATGCTCTTGGCTGGGAAGAATCAACATTGTGAAGAATGTCTATTTGGCCCAAGGCAATATACAGACTCAATGCAATCCCCTTTGTAAAAAGGAAATTGAGAATCTTAACAAAACAAAAACAAATATAAAACAAACATAAAACCTAAACAGATGTTTTGTAACGTCATGTAGTCCAAGCTGGTTAGGATAGTTAGAGCAAGTAGTTTGGGATAAGCAGTCATTATAAGTGGAAGGCAACAAAGCTTACGTGATGTTTTATACAGAGTGAAAAAATCCAGAGGGCACTTAGTTCTCAGTCTGGCTTGAAGAATAAAAAGCAGTATGAACAAACAGGGAAATTAATTAGGGTATAACTCTAAAGACAAGGGTCCCAGCAGGGTGTGGTGGCTCTTCCCTGTAATCCCAGCCCTTGGGGAGACTGAGTCAGGAGGATACCTTGAGGCTAGGAGCTCAAGATCAGCTTGGGTAACATAGAGAGAGCCTATCTTTACAAAAATTTAAAAAATTATCTGGCTATGGAAGCATGCAACAATAATTCCAACTACTCGGGAAGTGGAGGCAGGAGAATCTTCTGAGCTCAGGATTTTGAGGCCGCAGTGAGCTATAATTGTGCTGCTATACTCCATCCTGGTCAGCTGAGCAGGACTCTGTCAATACTACTACTAATAATTTTTCTATAAACTAAAGATGAGTTCCACCTCCTCTGTCCACCCCTATCATTTCCTCTTTGACCTTCATCTGCAACACCACCTTTGGGTGTCAGACTTCTTGGCCTACCATGTAGTTAATACTGCTCATTAATTATATTGTGTGTTTTTATTATCATCCTAGCTGACTTAAAGATTTTTCAGAGGCCACAGAAGATAGCCTCCACTCAGTCAGGATTTCCCAAAGCACCAGAGAGAGATCAACACCAATTTTCAGAGTACTGCTACCACTACCTTCAGAATAAAAGTCAAACACCTTAGCCTGACTCAGAGGGGCCTTCATCCTATCCTGCCTTCTTTCAGCTTCCTTTCTCCACTTCTGACAATACCCAGTTCACCACTCCTGTGTTCCAAGCATACTCAGTTTCTTGTGGCATCTGAACACAGGTCATGCTCTCTCTCAATTTAGAATTTTGCACATGCTGTTCCCTCTTGCAGCCACACTCTTCCCTACCTCTTCATCATCTGGATTGCAGTACTGCTGACTTGACTTAAACATTCCTTATTCTGAGAGGCTTGCCCTAATATCCAAACAGGGGTATCAGTTCTTCTCCTGGGCATGTCTATGATAAGTGTAACTTAAACCCAATAGTGCTGTACTCAATGCATGACAAAGGT
>CAUYRH010134604.1:0-16946 GCA_963574655.1 Perodicticus potto
TGCAATCATAGGGCAGAATGTGCTTCATATACAATCAGAAACATTTTGATTGTACTGTGAGAGATAGCCCTCATAGCATTTTCTTAATCACTATATAAAGACATTGATACTCTACATTTGATAAGTTTCACCAGTACCCTACGTGGTGAGGAATGATGTAAAGATTTCCATTTGATACCTACAAGACAACTTAGTGTTTTTCTCTTCATGTTTAAGCATTCTTTTATTTTTGTATTAGATACTTATTTTTTTCTTCACAATCTTTTACTTAGAGGATCTTTTAAAAAATTACTTCCTTCTCTCTACTTAATTTTGGCTTGGGTTCTAATTATTTACAAAAAATATTCCTGTTAAAATACATATGATGGAAAATGAATCAGTGAACACTATAACAAAGTTATTTAATGCTTCTATCTCTAGCAGGCTGATGTATTTAAAAATTATTTAATATTTTCTAAGAGACATTTACTTTTGTTAAAGGAAATATGAAGATTAAATAATTTGTTTCAAAAATAACATTAAGTGCAGGAATTTAAGAACTAAGGCAGAGGAATTAGGAAGATAAATTTGGTAATGATGGATTTTTCTGCCAGCTACAGTGAGTTGAAACTGTAGCAATTTCTCAGAATAATTAATGACAAATATCATTAAATATCTGTGGATAGTGTTACTACAAGTTTTAGACTTTTTTCATTATAATATGTAGAAGAATTGACGTGAGTATATGAAAAAAAGAAATATGTAATATTAAGATTTAGCAACTTCGGCCGGCTTGGTGGCTCATGCCTGTAATCCTAGCACTCTGGAAGGCAGAACGGGTGGATTGCTTCAGCTCTAGTTGGAGACCAGCCGGAGCCAAGATCCAGACTTGGTCCCTAAAAAATAGCCAGGCACTGTGGTGGGCGCCTGTAGTCCCACTTACTAGGGAGGCTGAGGCAAGAGTGATAGAGGCAGGTGCACCCGGTCTTCGTCAGCGCCAAACACCCGGGAGGACCTTCCGCGCCTTCTGCTTCTCTGCCCCAGCGGTTTCAGAGAAGGGGAGGCAGAGCTGGAGAACCAAGAGCAGCAGAGAGGGTGAGTGCGGGGAAGCCCACGGGTCCCTAGGTCCCTAGTTAGTTGAGTGAGACCACACACAGCCAGGGCCGCTGCGGTGCCAAACCCAGAACCAACCTTGGACCTAGAGGGCCCTCCTCTGGCTGCTACCCCGCTGTGAGCATTTCACAAGCGCAAGGGTGATACAGGGTTCCCCCACTAAGGGATGAACAGGGACTGCTCATTTCCTAGACCTGGACAATTTCATGAATTATGGTATCCATTCCTTAATGTGTTCGTTCACGTTGCCCCTAGGGGAAGGGACTGTATCCTTTCATTTGCTACCAAGTCCTGGCCAAATGTAACTACAAAGGACCCATGGGATATATATATATATATATATCTCCCTAGAAAAAGAACCCAGGTAGAGAGATTTTCTGACTTAAGCATTTCCCTCAGCCAGGAGGTCTGGTGGCTTGTCTGTATTCTTTTCTGTAAAATAAATCATTGTCTTACCACTGATCTGTGCTCTATGGATTCATTCTTCAAATCCTGGACCAAGGACTTACTGAAGAACAAATTCCTGTATCAAGAGGATCACTTGAGCCCAGAAGTTTGAGGTCGCTGTGAGCTTTGATGCTAAGGCACTCTACTGAGGTCAACAGAATTATCCTCTGTCACAAAAAAAAAAAAAAAAAAAAAAAAGCAACCTAGTAAAAAAAGGAGTCTTAAAAATTTAAGACATATGTTGGTGTATTTGTGATTGAGATGACAATAGTTAATTACATTGGTGGTCAACTGTCTATGCCCCTATATCTTATAGAATATGAAAGCAGCTTCTCAGACACAGTAAAAATAGATAAAGTATACACTACAGAATTTTACTTTGTCCTTGAATAGGAACCCAAAGTCCCCTATATTTTGGAGGTATGTGAGCAGCTAAACTGATTTCAAAGTAGCCAATGTGAAAGAATTTCCTGTACTGATCTTGAGTCTACTTTTTCCACTCCTGCCTCACTCTGAGTCTTCAACCGGCACTCTGGAAGCCCACAGATATTGTTTTGTTCTTGTCCTGGATTTATGCCAGTCAATTTCACCTTTTACTTTTCAGCTACCAAAGGCCTTTTGTGAGAGTAACCTGGCCCCTGCACTAAAGGAGGAACCACTTTCTGCAGAAAGAAGGTAGGTTTTGGTACTCTCCATCTCTCTATTGGCCTAACTCATTTAGTGGAAGATTATCAGTGCTAGATGTGATGTAACTGAGGTGTGTAAGTTTTTTGCTGTCCTGTACATTTCCCAACATATAAACTATCATAAACGCATTAGTGGCTTCTAAGAACTCTTCAATCATTCAAACAAAAGATCATGTAATAACCCTGAATCCTTTTTAATAAATAAGTATAATCTATGAGAGAGAAGTAATTTAGTATAAAAGAATAATATATATGTCAAGTTGCCTACTCTCCATTTTAAGATCACTTAGTCTTCAACCATTATTGGTTTTGAAAATTATCACAAATCAGTGCATAAGTTTTTCTTATACATTTTAATTTTGAATACAGGTATTGATGTTAAAATACATAATTGCATTCAGATTTTAACAAATGTATTGTTATTCTTGGAGTTTTTTATTCTTTGCTAAGTTGTTGCTTCTCATTGTTTCAACAATAATAACAAATCAGAAAAACTTTTTAAAAATATTTTACCCTGAGAGACTTGTTTAAGCTCTAAGGAAATTAAAGAGAAAACCATAGAGTCTTCAGTGAAAAAGGAGAACCAAGTGCTCTCCACCTCATCCATTTTGACCGCATTAAGGACCTTGTCATTAAATGAAACATGTATTATCTAGTCCAGGTATCTTACAGCACAGTCGCTGACATCAACAGCTGTAGAGATGGATAACCAAAGAATTATCTACTCTGAATTGAATCTGCCCCCAAACCCAAAGAGGCAGCAAAGGAAACCTAAAGGCACTAAAAGCTTCATCTCAGAAACTGAAATGGAAATAACCTATGCAGAAGTAAACTTTCAAAATGCTGCTCGGGGTCTTCAGAGAGACAACAAATCTCACCACTGCAAAGGTAAAGCACATCACAGCTCCTCTGTACAACTCCTCTAGGACATGCAGGAGGGGTGAAGAGGTGTGGGGAAAAAAGCAGGGTGTGCTCACAAATTTTAATTGATGAATATCTGAGTTATAATTGTATATGATATTTTTATCATATTGTATTGTATATGATTTTTTAATATAAAATATGCAGACAAATTTTACTCTTGAAAATTGAAATTTTGTTCAACAAATCATGGAGCACTGCATTTACTGAAAATGCAATGGTATATTCTAGAGAAAGAGTACTCTGCTAGACATGGGTTTGGGGTCCATGTTTATCTACTGCATATGATTCCTTGTGCATGTGGTGTCTCTTGCATGGGAATATTCCAACTAACCATCTCTGTCTCTCCTACCTCAGTGTTTTTGTTTCCCTTCTTCAGATGTACTGTTACGTCCAGAAAAGCTCGTTGCTGGGATTCTGGGAATCATCTGTTTTGTCTTAATGTCCACTCTGGTAACAACAGTTGTAAATACCTGTAAGTATGTTTTGGAAGAATAAAAGGAAACCCTATCACTAAATGATTGAAAGTGCCCTTAAATATTTCATAATATCAGCAAATAAAATTACCATTTTAACATATGTTTTGTACTAAATCAGGAATGACTATTTGGAATTTTCCAAAGCATAAATGAAAGAATAGTTGTAGTTAGTCTTTCCTTTTGATTATATGTATTAATTCAAATTTTATAATTCATAGAAATTTTTTAGAAACTGAAAAATAACTTACTGAGAATAGAAATTAATTTTTCAAGGTGGTGAAATCAAACCTTCAGTATTGTAATATATAAAGGAGAAAGAGAGGGTGAACTTTGATTTTGTTGGCTTAGTGTTTTTTCCCTTAATAGTCAATATTTTACTGATTTTTTTCTTACTAAAATCTAATTCATTCCAGATAATTCTAATTCTGAGTAAGATACCAAATTTCAAATGAAAAAGTAAAATTATTGTGATTCATTGCAAAACAATTTTTTAATAAAGATTGCTTTAATTTTTATAGCTACAGTAACACAGAAACAGAACAATTCTTTCCAGAGTATAAGAACACGGAAAGGTACCGATATTAGTTATTTTATATTCTGTTTTGATTCTAGGCTTTCCAAAAATGATAATAGATATTTTTGAGGAAATAAATATTTATAAATAAAGATTATAGGAGGGGATTCCCTTTTCTTCAACAGTAGTAGAAATACTACCTCTTTTTAATATTTAATTCAAATTACTAATGCTATCATATGATAATGATAAATAATTTTACTATTCCAAAAAAGTGGGGGGGGGTTGGTGATTATTAAGACTTAAGACAATTGTATTCATTTGATGTTGTAATTTTGTGGCAATATAATTACTGGATGAACTCTGACCCTTTTCTTACTCCAATGTGTGTAAGCGAGTAATTATTCTTTTATATTTACCTGTACATATATGTAAATATATGAAAATATGTAAATATTTGAAAATATTTCAACATATTTGAAAATATATAAATATTATATGAAAATATGTAAATATGTTGAAAATATTTCAACATATTTGAAAATATGTAAATTATTTTTCATTTATAAAACTCATATTTCTTCCTGTTAGTAATTCGTAATTTTTTTCCCAGCATATAATTGTGGTCATTATCCAGAGAATGGTTCACATATTCCAACAATTGTTATTATATTGGTAAGGAACGCAAAACTTGGAATGAGAGTTTGAGGGCCTGTGCTTCTAAGAACTCCACTCTGCTTTACATTGATAATGAAGAAGAAACGGTAAGATGTTAAATATTTCAAATACTTTATTAGAAGCTTATTGCAATCAATATGATGTTTATAGAATTTGTCATATTTTTGTGTGTATATATATATATATATATATAAAAGTTTAATTATCTTTGGATATGTATGATATTCTGTTGTTGTGACTTCACAATAGTTTATTTCAGTTCATACACTGTTAATATACATTTTTACCCATTCTTGCTGTTCATAGAAAACCATGATTCTATAAGTGCCTTTAATGTAAATTAAATTTTATTAATTGCATTACATATAAATACAGTATGATTGTATAGATTTATCAAAAAGTGGATGAACTTCTGTAATACACATCCAATCACAAAATAGGAGTTTCCAGTACCGCAGCTGTACCATGCGTCTGGCTTCATCACTTCTCTTCTTTTTCCTCTTCAAACCACTTTTCTGACTTTTAACATTACAAATAAACTTTACCTGTCTTTAAATTTATGTAAATGGAATAATATAGTAGGCACTTTTATGTCTGTCTCCTTTCACTCCCAGGTACCTATTTGTGCAATTCACCCATATTAATGCAGTTAGCTATAGTTTCTTAACTTGAACCATGTACATACAAAATCTTAAAATCCATTATATCTAGAGTCTCTGTATAAAGGATGCGACCCTCATGCCCTCAGGGGCACAGAGGCTTCCTGGATAGAGTACTTGTAGTCATGAGATTACTATTTTGGTTCCCTCAACCACACCTCTCCTGGTGTCTCTTGGTTGGGAAGCAGAGAAGTTTTCTCTGACTGCTTCCTGTTCACAAGTCTCCTTATAGACTTGCTGAAGTCCCAGCCTTGTCTGAAGTTGCTGGCAGGACTCCTCAATGCAGAGTGGTGATGAGCTTCTCTGAATCTCTTCTTAATGTCAAGTTGGGCTCTGGGAATTGAGATCACTTTCTTGTGGTTGGTGGATGACTTCAGATGACTCTCTACTTGCCCTTGATCTCTGATCTTAGGGTCCCAAACCATTTCACGCCTCTCTTTCCAAGTCTCAGAGTCCCCTTTGTTCATGCCTTTATAGTTACATTTAGTTGGGAGTAGCACAGAGAAACAAGTTTATGCCTCCTGGGCAGGAACACTAATATTTCACCAAAACTGAATCATATAAACATAAGGGGTTACCTAATTGGACAATTCCCTGGTGCCCAGAAAACCCAGTTTTTCTCTTCCATATCATTTATTTTCTCCATAGCAACTTCATAATCCCCTTATAAATGCCAAACTTTGAAAAACATAGTAGTAAAATACTACTTGCTTTCATTATTAACAATTTAGGAAAATGAGTATAGTGTGGAAACTTATTCAAATTCCTGGTATGTTTGCTTTGTCAACATGAAAAGCTATTACGTGAATCACGATTTTACTTATTAACATGAGTAGATGAATGAAACTAGTAAGGATAAACATCCAGGATTTCATTGTAAATCAACATTACAAATATTTTTGAAAATTTTTGGAACAATAAGTGGTTTCCTTTTATATATTATTTAACAATTCATTTTTTTAAAAATTAAGCATTCTATGAAAGAAAATGCTAACTATGCCTTTTATAAGTTAATCAAAGTTGTAATCATGATCATTTAAATAATTTTTTTTAATTTTCTGATAGAAATTTCTGGTCTCCCTGTCACTTCGGTCATGGGTTGGAGTCTTTCGTAACAGCAGTGATCATCAATGGGTGTCAATAAATGGCTCAACTTCCAAACTCAAGTAAGTTTCTTTGAATGGTATCATATACAAAAAATATATATATAATGACAAATTTAGGAGAATATTCAATATAAATAAGTTTAGGTTGAATTATGCACATGAAAGATTTTGAAGATTGTAAAATGTTGACATAAATGAACTATGGTTCCCTACCAGCTCTCCCATCTGTGGCTTAGCTATCTATAGTTTTAGTTACACTTGGTCCATTTCAGTTTGAAAATACTATGAGGAAAATTCCAGACTTAAGAAAAAATTTCATCGGTTTTAAGTTGTGTGCTGTTTCGGGCAGCATGATATCATTTCATGTAGAACCAGTCTGTCCCACTGAGATGTGAATCCTTCCTTCGTCCAGCATATCCGTACTGTCTTACAACCTGCCCATTAGTCAATTAGTAGTCATCTGAGTGATCAGATGATATACTGTGCATGTGCTCAAGTTACCTTTGTTTTACCTAATAGTGGTTGCATAGAGCAAGAGTCATGATGTTGGAACATTGTTGCTGTTCTTTTTTAGTTTTGATTATTGTTGATAATCTTTTACTGTGCCTAATTTATAAACTAATCTATATTACTGGTATGTACTTATAGAAAACCCCAAATAAGTACAGGATTTGGTACTAGCCATGGTTTCAAGCATCCACTGGGATTATTGAAGCATATTCCCTGTGGATAACCAGGGACTACAATTTAGTTTTCATAGTAACTGACTCTTATTAACAGTATATAAAAAATGCCATTACCTGTTTTCATAATATTCTTTTGTAATAGCACATAGAAAGTGCTCTTATTTCATGGATTGTCCCCATAAAATACAAAAAAAATTATGGATTTTTCTTAATTATAGGATAGCCAAATCAGATCATGGTAAATATAACTGTGCAAAGCTATACCTGTATGGAATTACATTAGAAGCTTGTGGATATTCACAAATATATAGTTGTAAACATAAGCTTCAATTTAAAGCATCTGAATGTGAAGTCAACCAGGTAATTTTATATTTCATTGGAAGTCATGCTATGATTGCATAAACTTACAATGAGTTATGTTGTTTGTTCTAATAATAGAAACATTTTCAAAATAAATTATTGAAGTATAATAACATACCACAATCTAAAGATAACTTTAGTTTTGTGCCAAGTTTTTTTGTTGTTGTTGTTCTTTTAGTTTGTTTGCTTAACATTATTTATGTGGTTTTCAACCCTTCTAAAAGTAGTATGCTATGTGAATCTGTTTATATGAAATATTAAGAATAGGTGGCAAACCCACAGAGACAGAAATTAGAACGGTATTTGCCAGGGACTGAGGGGAGGTTGGAATAGAAAGTAAATACTTATTGTTATGGTGTTCCTTTCTGCTGTGATAAAGACCTTCTAAAGTTTGATAGAGGTGATGGTTGTAACTCTGTGAATATTCACGTTAAGTGAATGAAATTTATACTATGTACATGACACCTCAATGGAGCTATCAAAATCTTTTATGGGATTGTGTTTATTAATATCTAAAATATTTTTGAAGATTAGGCTCTTTATGAAGTTAATTTTTCAATCAATATAGTGCTATGAGCTTCAGTGCATTAGATTCTGATTTTACTTTCATGTCTATCACATTTTGTATTTTGGGGTATTGAATTCATGCAGAAATACAGGTATTTCACATTCATGCCTTTGTAAATGGAATGCTTTTATTTAAATTTTCTTTAATTATTTTTGTTGCTATAAATAGAAATACAAATGCAGTTTGCATATTGATCTTATATTCAGTTATTTCGCTAATTTTATATTAGATCTAGCATTTCAAGTTTACATTTTTCTGGATTTTCTATATAAACAAGTTTTTTTTGGTGAAAAAAAATCGCACTTTTGTTTTTTCTCTACAGCTGCCATAATATTTTTTCTTTACTTGTTTTCACTTTCTAGGGGTTTTTTCCTAATGGTGAGTAGATATTACAATAAAAGTTTTATATGTGTCATAGGTATCATTAGTGTTTGATGAAAATATTTCAACATTTTGTTTGTGCTTAAGAATTTTTCTAAATCTTCCTTTTCTCATATTGAAGCAATTTTTAATATTATCATTTTCCGATAGATTTTATCAATTAATATTACATTTTTATCAGTTAGAATGAAATATGGTTTCTCTGTATACTTGTTATAAACTACTTTTATTCTTTCAAATGTTAAACTAGTATTATATTTCTGAAATGAAACCATAATTTTCATACTGTACTACCCCTTTAAAACTAAATAAGTTCATATATTATATTTAGAATAAAATTTGTTTCTTTGTCCTTGTTCAGAAGGCTTATGTCCATGTTTTTATTTACAGCAATATATTGAAGAGGTTTTCTTACAAATGCTATGTTCATAAGAATTATTCTTTTTTCTATAACCTGAGAGTGTATGTGTAAGAGTTGTGGAGGATTTTTTTTGTTCGTTTTTTTTTTTTTTTTTTAATGCTGCTATTCACTACTGATACCATCTGAGTTTGGGCAATATTTCTGTACAAAACTTTACATAACAAACTCAATTTGTTTAAAATAGATAGTCTTTGTTCAGTCTTCAGTTGTTTTACTGCATTTGGTCATTTGTACTTTCTATGAATGTTCTGTTTAACACTGATATTGACAATATGGTTTTATAATCGATTTGATAGCTATAAAAATCATAATTGCATTCTCATCTTTAATCTAGAAATAAAGTATTTGTGCCTTCTCAGATTTTTTTCTTCAATGGTCTTTTGAAATTTTTAAGTCTTTCCAATGAAAATACTTTCGAGCTTTTTGATTCTCTCTGCAGTAATTTTATTCTTTGCTCTAATTTTACACTGGCTATTGTTTTCTTCCTACTATTATACTTGGATTCAATTTCTGTTAACTTGCACTTTCTTATTTTCATTTCTTTGGATGCTCAAATAATTCAATTTCTGCATTCATCTTTTGTGATGTAGACATCTAAGCAATCAGTTTTTCACAAGAAAGATCTCTGCTATCTTTGTAATTCTTATAAATATTGTGAATATGAATTGTGGTGATTTTTTTGGCTGTTGCATTCTTTAGCAATATATTTCAGAAATAAAAACCATATAGTTTTCAAATGTTTGGGTACTGACTTCTATTTAGGTAAACTGTAATTTATTTTTATAAAGCTGGAAATTTTATTCATGTCTTTTTAAATGTTGCAAGTGTGACTGAGGAACTGATTTTAAATGTGATCTATTTTTCATTAAAAATTGAATATCTTCGTTTCAAGTGCCCATTGGCCAAGCTTGCCTAGTAGTACTACACTGAAAGCACAGTTCTTTATTTTATTAGTATGCTTGAGAATAAAAGATTATAGTCTACCCTTGGCTGTTTTTCATATGAACTTAAAAATAATATCACTGTTAATATAGAGTGAATAAATAAGTGTATATTAGTGATTGTCTAGTTTAAATCTTTCTATGGCAGGCTGGAAGTGGTTGATTGCCCCTGTAATCCTAGCACTCTAGGAGGGTGAGGTGGGTGGACTGCTTGAGCTCACTAGTTCGAGGCCAGCCTGAACAAGAGCGAGACCCCATCTCTACAAAATAGCCAGGGCGTTGTGGCAGGCACCTGTATTCCCAGCTACTTGGGAAGCTGAGGCAAGAGAATCACTTGAGCCCGAGAGTTTGAGATTGCTGATGCCCTGGCACCGTACAGAGGATGACAAAGTAAGGCTCTGCCTCAAAAAACAAACAAACAAATAAATAAATAAATTTAAATGAATGTTTCTATGGGCCTACTGCTGTATCTATGGAATAACCAGTGAGAGAGAAATGTTTAAATTCCCGTTTGTGATGTTTTATTTCTTTACTTCCTTCAATTCTATGTTGAAATTGTATTATCAAGTACATATAAATTATTAAAATACATTACTAATGGTTGGTAAATAAATTATTATAATGGAGGTTGCTTCTTTGTTTCCATAATAATGTTTCTCCTGTATATCACAACAGCATATTAAATATAGCAGTCTTCTATCAGTTTCTGTTGTAGGGTATAAGTGTTCATCTTGTTACTTACATTTTTCTTTATGCTTTTGTCAAAGGGGTATCTTGTTAAGACAGCAAAGAGTTATTTTGAATATAACATTCTATGTATTGAAATAAAAACTGTTCTATTTATATTCCATAAGATTACTATTTTTAAAATATAATTGTTCTTACCTATTTTATTTGTATATAAGTACACAATTAAATATAATTAATTACAATGTAATTATTATTCAGTTTTGATTGAACATTACTAATTTTTATTTTTTTTAATTAAATCATAGCTGTGTACATTAGTGCAATCATGGGGTAATGTGCTGGCTTCATATACAATCTGAAATATTTTCATCAAACTGTTTAACATAGCCTTTATGCATTTTCTGTAATATTATGCAGCCTTAAACAAAGATGGAGACTTTACCTCTTTCATGTTTACATGGATGGAGCTGGAACATATTCTTCTTAGCAAAGTATCTCAAGAATGGAACAAAAAGTACCCAATGTACTCAGCCTTACTATGAAGCTAATTTATAGCTTTCATATGAAGGCTATAACCCAATTATAGCACAAGAATATGGGTAAAGGGGCAAGGGAGGGGTAGTAGGGGAGAGGATGGGAGGAGGGAAGGTAATTGGTGGGATCACACCTATGGTGCATCTTAGAAGGGTACAGATGAAACTTACTAAATGCAGAATACAAATGTCTTCATATAATAACTAGAAAATGAATGTTACTAATTTTTTAACTCTACATTTTTTATTGTTTTCTTATCCTTTCACAAAAATAGATATTTTTATTGTTTACTTCCCACTGCTGAAGTTTACAGTACACATTATTCACCCATAAAAATCTAGTTAATTGGTACTTTTAACCCTTTTTAATCATTTAAAACATATACTTGTCCTTGCTGGGGTTTTCATGTTTGCATTGCCACCAAAATTCATGTTGAAACTTAATGCCTACAGTGGTGGTAAAAAGAGGTGGGGACTTCTAAGAGGTGGTTAAGTTATGAGTGGATTAGTGTCCCTAACAAAGGACTGGAGAGAACTAGCATGCTCACTTTCTGCCTTCCACCAGTGAGGATGCATCAACAAGGCACCTTCTAGGAGCAGAGACCAGCCCACACCATACACTAGATTTCCAGAATCTCAATCTTGGAGTTTCCCACCTTTATCTAAGAGTATAATTTCTATTGCTTATAAATTGCCCAGTGTGTAGTATTTTGTTACAGCAGCAACTGGCTTAGACTACCCTTGACTTTTACTGACTATGTTGTATTTGCTTTCTGAATTCTAATACAAAGATATATTTGTATATAATTAATTACAATGTCATTATTATTCAGTTTTAATTGAACATTACCAATTTCTAAATTCTATTTTTTATTGTTTTCTTATCTTTTCACAAAAATAAATATTTTTATTTATTTTTATTTTATTTCTTTTTACAAAAATTAATATTTCTATTTATATTTTATTTATCCTTAAATTTATCCTTTCTTTTAAATGAAGAGGATTAGTTACTTCTCACTGTAACTAAAGGAAATATAATTTAAATATATTCTAAGGATGGTACATTTCTCTCCAAGAAAGACTTGGATATGTAGAAAGGAGAGCTATAGAAATTTTGTATGTATGTATGAATGTATGAATAATGGGTTGTGCTACAATGGCTATAATGTAACGAGGAGATAGAAATTTGGCAGCTGATTAAAATCTTATAGGACCACTGCAGTATATGCAGTTTATAGGCAGAAAGCCTAAAGGTGCCTTTTACTTGATGCATGCTGGAAAGTAAAAGTAAAAAAAAAAAAAGTAAAAAAAGTAAAAAAGTCTTTTTTAGAAGCTGACTGGGAGAGACCAGGATAGAACTCCATAAAAGCCTATAGCCTAAGTCTTGGAGGAAGTAAATGCCTGGGAGACAAAAGGCTTGCTGTGGGAGGCAGGGAAACTGCATATCTTAGCAATCTCCTGTGGGTTCTCTGAAGATGAATTACTGCCTCCAGATGGTCCAGTAGAAGGTCAGGTATTCAAACAACCTTTTCCCATAGAGTTCTTATCTTTGTTTAAGTAAAGTAGTTTAGAGTATAATTGCAATTAAAAGTCAAAATAGTAACTTTAAAACGAGGTAATAGACCAATGTAGAGAAATGTTGTAATTTGTTGATTAATGGTGTCTACATGCAGTAATGGGTATATAAGTTGGTGGAAAATAAAGAAAGGTTGCTACTTGCCATAATAGCGCAATAGTCCCCTTTATTTTCAGACTATTTTCATTGCAGACTATTTTATACTCTACATCCCTGCCCATCTGAGAAACTTTCACACAACCTCAGCCCATCATTGACAAAATGTCATTGATACATACACCTCTTAGAAGGTCCCACCTCTTTTTACCACCATTGGAGGCATTAAGTTTCAACATAAATTTTGGTGGAGAAACAAACATGAAAATCCCAGCAAGGACAAGTATACGTTTTAACTCATTAAAAAGGGTTAAAAAGTACCAATTAGCTGGATTTTTATGAGTGAATAATGTGTACTGTAAAATTCAGCAATGGGAAGTAAACAATAAAAATATTTATTTTTGTGAAAAGATAAATATCAAAGATTAATATTTTTCCATTTAAAGTTTCAAACTTTTTGATTAATATTTTTCCATTCAATATCCATTCATACATACATACAAAATTTCTACAGCTCTCCTTTCTACATATTTAAGTTTTTCTTGGAAAGAAATGTATCATCCTTAGCAGATATTTAAATTATATTTCCTTTAGTTAGAGTGAGTAGTAACTAATCCACTTCATTTAAAGAAAACAACTTACTGCTTAACAAGTATAAATAATATAACCCAATTGTATGCACACAATACCAATCCCCCCCAAAAAATGTTTCATTGACAAAATAAATGAGGAGTTAAAACACCAATAAAAGATATTTTCTAAAATATTTTGAAAAATCAAGATGAGTATATTTTGTAATTATAGTTAAAGGATGATGTCACTTATTGTTGAATTCCAAATTTACCATAACCTTAGAACACTAGGTGTTGTAACTACTAGAAAAAGTCACAGTAATACACATATAGGTTCTATGTATATGTGAGTGCATATATATTTATATGACATGGAGTAAATGCTAACTCCTCCTAGTATTTGGAATAACTTTTGTTATGTTATTTTATGTTTATTATTCTCTTGTATAAGCCTACACTCTAATAAAGTTAAATGCCAGAACAGTAAAAACACCTTATTAATACATATCAGAAAGGACATGACATGTCATCATTCACAGCCTAATAACATTTTGTCAATGAGGAACTGCATAAACCGCCGTGGCCTTATAAGATTTTAATAGAGTTGACACATTTCTATCTCCGTGTTACATTACAGACATTGTAGCACAACCTATTATTCATGTATCTCTGGTAATGCTGCTGTAAACAAACCTACTGTGCTGACAGTCATATAAAGTATGTATACAATTATGTACAGTACATGATACTTGATAAAGTTAATAAACAATTAAGTTACTGGCTTATGTATGTGTTTATGATACTATAAATTTTATCTTTATAGTGTACTCCACCTACTTATCAAAAAAAGTCAACTGTCAAAAAATGTCAGGGAGTATTCCATAAGAAGCATTTTATTATAGGAGATGACAGTTCCATGCACGTTATGTCCCTGAAGAGTTTCCACGGGATAAGATGTGGAGGTGGAAGGCAGTGATGCTGATGATCCCAACCCTGTGTAAGCACAGACTAACATTATTGTCTTAATTTATAACAAAAACTTTAAAAAGCAGGGTGGCGCCTGTGGTTTAATGAGTAAGGCGCCAGCCCCATATGCCAAAGGTGGAGGGTTCAAACCTGGCCTTAGCCCAACTGCAAAAACAGAAAAATAGCCTGGCATCGTGGCAGGTGCCTGTAGTCCCAGCTACTCTGGAGGCTGAGGCAAGAGAATCGCCTAAGCCCATGAGATGGAGGTTACTGTGAGCTGTGTGTTGCCATGGCACTCTACCAAGGGTGATAAAGTGAGACTCTGTCTCTACAAAAAAAAAAAAAACTTTAAAAAGCAAAATAATGATAAATTTTTAAATAGAAAAAGCTTATAGAATAAGAATAAAATGAATATATATTCATGAAGTTGTACAATATGTTTATGTTTTAAGCTAATTTTTATTATAAAGAGTCAAAAAGTTTAAACAGTTAAAAAGTTTATAAAATAAATTGCGGGCAGCTAAGTTTATCTTATTATTAATCATAGAAAAGTAATTTTATAAATTTAGTGTAGCCTAAGTGTACAGAGTTTGTAAAGTCTACATAGTGTGGTTGTGTCCTAGGCCTTCACATTCACTCACCACTCACTCGCTAGTTAGACTTCTGTTTATCTGTAAGCTCCATTCATTCTAAGTGTCTTGTAAGGTATACCATTTTTTTATCTTTTATGCCATCTTTTTACTGGACTTTTCTACGTTTAAAGATGTTTAATACACAAATATTTAACACTGTGTTACAATGGCCTATATTATTCAGAATGATAGCATTTACACAGATTTATAGCCTAAGAGGAAGAAGCTATATGCTATAAGCCAAGGATGTGGTAGGCTAAACCATCTAGTTCATGTAAGTACACTCTATGAGGTTCAAACAATGATGAAATTGCCTAAGGATACATTCATATGTATCCCTGAGGTTAAGTGATGTATGACCATATAATGTTATTTAATTGCAAGTACCAAGTGGATAAAGTAGGAACAATAGATATCAGTACCTCAATTTAAAAATAAGACATTAGTGATTATTATATTATTTTGCACTTTTAACCATGATATTGTTGTTTTAATAATAGAAATGACAATAAAAAGGATTGTTGATTTAGATTATGAAAGATGTAGTAAATATGTGAGTATAAATAAATTTATTTCTAATCAAAATACAAAAGACATGAACACAATCATAGATATGTATAAAATCATTCATTTATGAAAATATATTAAAATATAATTACGGAAACAAATGCATACCTAGCCAACATTAGCCATTCTCTTGGAAGGCTCAAATTGTTTTGATTCCAAGAACAAAAGTATGAAATAAATTTCATTCTCCTAGAAGTTGAGGAAGATTGAAATTTTCTGTAATCAATCTTTATGAGATTTATGGAATTTCCTTTGGAATTATAAACTATCATTGCCCCTTTTCTTGAGAAAATACCAAAAACTGATGAAAGATTTCTATTTAATTCAAACTTGAAATTTTTCTCTTTATGTTCATGTTTTATTTAATTTGTATTTTTAAAACCTACCATTTTGACCTTACCATTTTTAGCTAGGTATCATTTTGTTTAACTTATAGTTTCCTCCTACCTAGTTTAACTTGGGCTTTAGTCACTTACAAGAAATAATCCTATTAAAATACAAAATATTTGTCATGATTGAAGAATGAATCAATGAACAGTATTGAGTGATTATTTAATATTTCAATCACTGAACATGGTGATGTAGTTCAATATTGCTTAGTATTTTATCCTTCTCAACGACATTTACTTTATCAGGGAAACCTAATTAACTTATTTATAAAGCATAAAGTTGAATATGGGAATTTTAAGAACTAAGCCAGAGAAATCAAGAAGATAATTTTGGGTATAATATGAAATTCAGGTATTGTGACATTTGCAGGCCTTGCTCAACAAATCATGGTGCGTTATCTTTACAGAAAAGAGAAAAGTATCTGTATTTTGAGAGAGTACTATGCTAGATGTGAGCTTAACATACAAAAGTTTATCCATTTGATTCCCTGTACACATGGGTTTCTTATATGCAAACCCTCTAAACAACTGTCTCCCTCTCTCCTTTCTTAGTATTTCTGTTTCTTTTCCTGAAGTTTTACTGTTACCTCCTGAGAAGTTCACTGCACAGATCCTGGGAATCATTTGGGTTGTCTTAATGGTCTCTGTGTTACAAATGGTCTCTTAGTCCCTGTAAGTGCATTTCTGAAATATCATAATGGAAATTTCACTTTATTTTTTTTTATTTTTTTAAATTTTTTAAAATCATAATTGTGTACATTTGTGCAATCATGGGGCACAATGTGCTGACTTTATATACAACCTGAAATATTGTATATTATGAAAGAGAATTTTCCAGACTTGCCAAGAGATTCTGAAATTCAGATAGCAGACAGTTTCAGAACCCCAGCACGACTCAACCTGAATAAGACATCCCCGAGGCACATCATAATTAAGTTCACTAAAGTTAATATGAAAGAGAAAATTCTGAAAGCAACCAGATGCAA
>CAUYRH010134607.1:0-25359 GCA_963574655.1 Perodicticus potto
TTTGTAGAGACAGAGTCTCACTCTCTCACCCTCTGTGGAGTGCTGTGGAGTCACAGCTCACAGCAACCTCCACCTCTTAGGCTTGAGGGATTCTCCTGCCTCAGCCTCCCAGGTAGCTGGGATTACAGGCGCCCGCCACAACGCCCAGCTGATTTTTGATGCAATTTGGCCGGGGCCGGGTTTGAACCCGCCACCCTCGGTATATGGGGCCGGCGCCCTACTCGCTGAGCCACAGGAGCCGCCCACCAATAAGTTTCTATTTTGTATTGACATTGGTATTAGAAAAAGGAGGACATGTGTGGGAATTAAGAAGGCAGTAAAAACAATGAGATAATTGTCCTTATACACATATCAACCAGAAAATGTAATGAAATTTGGTAATGACCCTGTAGATTGTTCTGTTGTATATTCTGAGCACTTATCTCAGAAGCCAGAAATAGCTGTTATTGGAAGCCATGGGAAGAAAGGAAACATAGGAGTGTGTTTACCATTTAAAGTAGCCTGATTTCTGCTAATTGTGGTGTAAAAATATGATAATTCTATTCAAAGGTTGAGAGAAAGGTTTGAATTTGGTTTATTTCAAATTCAGGAAATGAGCCCAAATAGGCATTGGCCTTTGATTTAAAAGTGTTAAATCACTCTTAGCTGGAAATGTGCTGTCTCCCCAGAAAGCATCAGTGTGGGAAGCTTTCAGCTTGCGTGATCCTCTGTTCCTCTCACAAACACCTATAAATGCTTACGTCTGTTAGGAACCATGTTAGATATTGGGGGCATTGATCCAAAAGGAGAGGTAGTCCTTAGTCTCAAAGATGTGAGTGTCTGGTGGGGAGGCAGCCAAGTCCACAGAGTTATGTAGAAGAGAGACATGCTTATGATTGATTCTAAATTAGTACATCAGAGGGACCTTGACCCAGACTGGGAGAGAACGAGGCCCACTTGTGGGAAGCTTATGCCTCAGCTGACTCTTGAAGAACAATTAAGAATTAGAATAATAAAGATGAGAGAGAGGGAAGAATATTTGGGGAAAAAATATACAGGAAGAGACAGGCTTAGTGTCCAAAACCAGGGCATAAAGCTTTCAGAGAAAGGAGGGAGGGAAGAGAGATAATTTAGTGGGAGCCAGATCACCAAGGGCCTTGCATTCCAAGATAAAACTTGGAGAGTTGTCTGAAACAGGATTAAATCCAAAGCAGAGGGATCAGAAATGTGGGTATTACAGGGTTATATTGGTCATGTAGGATTATATTGGATGGTTTGTATTCCCAGAGGGCATGAAGATTAAAATAAGATAGGAACAGAGATTTAAAAAATAAAAAGGAAATTTGGGCATATTAGAAAAGGAAAGGTGAAGTTGACTTCCATTTGATAATTAGCTGAAAATGAAGAGTCAGGGTGAGGAAGGGGTTAAAAAGTATTCTGAGAGTTCTGTCTTTAGACAACTAGGTAAGAATAGAAACACATAATGGACCAGTTTAGGGTGCAGGGAGATGGAAGGCCTTGTCTACTTTCCTCAGTGAGTAAGAGGAGAGGTTAGATGTTGGAACATCTCTGCTAATAACATGTTTGTGGTGCTGACGCTTTGGAGTTTGGCATGCCTCTGTTGCTACTTTGAACTGTTGCTCAAACTTCATCATTGCACCTTTATTTTTACTAGCATGTTAGTTATTTTGACGATGAAGACTTTATAAATGATTGTCTTACTACTTTTGGGCTGCTATAACAAAATGCCATAAACTGAGCATCTTACAGACAACAGAAATTGCATCTCCCAGTTCTGGAGGCTGGGAAGTCCAAGATCGGCGTTGGCAGATTCCATGTCTGGTGAGGGATCGCCTGCTGGTTCATGGATGGCCATCTGTTGGCCATGTCCTCACGTGGCTGCAGGGGCAAGGGAGTTCCCCTCTTTTCTAAGGGCTCCATTCTGATGACCAGTCACCCTCACAAAGGCCCCACCTTCAGAAACTGTCACATTGGAAGTTAGAAATTAACATGTGGGTTTGGGGGAGGAACACAGATAGGCAGAATATAGCAGGGACCTGAGCCCGATTCAGGTAAAGTGGAGCCTCTTGCTTGTTTGAATCAAAGGGCTCTACCAAGGTCCTGAGGACTTTCTTTATCTCTTGGTCTGCCTGTCTTGATCTGGCCAGCTGCAGCCTGGAGTTTTCTTCCTAATTATCTCACAAACACTCTTGGATGGATTGGTCATGTAGGGTTATATTGGATGAGCCAGGATATGGATCCTGAGTATCTTGACTTAGGTCATAAACTTATCCATGAAACACAGTTGCTGGCAGAATGGCTGGGGGTACTTTGACCAGGCCTAGGACAAGTGCCTATGCCTGTAGTTGGGCTTTTGAGTGGAAAAGGGCTGGGTTTATCTATCTCACACCATGTGGAATAGGTTCACCACAGCAAATAGGGGCTTTATTAGAAGGAAAGAAAGGATATTCTGGGAAGAGAAGGTCACAGATGTCCATGGAACCTGTGAAGTCCACTTGCATTCTCTTCTCATTACCCTTGACGGTTTGAGTGGTACTTTGGAGTACCATAAATACTCCACTATAAATAAGGCCTTGGAAGTCCCATATGAGGTAAAATATTCATAAAAATGTGTGTGTGTGTGTTTATATTTTGGATAACTGTCTGAATTGGACTGGTCACCTTGTGGGCCAAATGCTGCCGTTCTATTTTATTTTTTAACTAGCCACACCCATTCATGTATGTGTTGTCTGTATCTGCTTTCTCTCTACAGTGGCAGAGTTGAGTAGTTGTGACAGAGACCTTGGGACTTGCAAAGCCTCAGATATTTACTATTTGGCCCTTAACTGAAAAAAAATTGCCAACCCCTGATCTAGATGGAAACACATAATTAAAAAACTCTTCTGGCCCAGGTACTGATCCCTGAGAGCACATCTGGATGCTCTCAGGGGTTCTCCAGCCATAGCTGAGAAACACAGGTCTACGATATAATAGTTAGGAGTTAAAGCTCAAGGTCATACTTATCAATGTAAAATTTTACTGACTTCCCTTTCCCTCAGCCCACACTACACTGAGCATGGTTGGTGATTTCTGTAGAACTTGGAGGACATACTGCCAGGAGACTGGAGTGGCAGTGAGAGACTAGGTGGCACTATGAGCCTGATAGGTGTTTTTTCCCAACAAATCCTGCCCGTGCGAATGTGTTGGTGAGTCGTGGTTTTCATGCAGCTCTAAGTCTCTGTCTGCTGGTCCCCCCAGCCCCTGACAGTTGTGTTTGGCTCCCAGGAAGCACCTGCTGTTTCATCTGGGAGTGGCTGCCTCCAGGATGCTCCCTTGCTGTTTGTTAACCTGGCCCCCCGCTTGCCTCCTTAGCAGTAAGCCTGTGTTTCCAGGCAGTTGTTTCCCAGCTGTTTGTTACATTGTTTCAGGCTGATCTGCAAAGTGCTCTCCAAGTGTTTAAACTTGACCTCCCCACTCATCTATCTTTCTGGTATCCATTTTCTCACATGGTCTGCCCACTGGCCCTGATTTTTTGTGATTGAGGTTTTGGCACTTGCAAAGTGACTTTACGTCATGGCTCTGTTGTTGACAGCCTCCTCTTCAAGTCTTTTTGTTCTTTGAACTACTCAGGAAGCACCCTAGATAAAGTGTCAGTAATGTACTGCCATGATAGGGTTTTTTTTATTTTTTATTTTTTTCTTACTGGTAAGGAAGAAAGTCATTTGTTTTTACCTTGATCTGGGTTGCCATCTACTGTACCTTTGAGACTTTCCATTTGTCAAATGGTTATGGTTTGAGAATGGATGTCCTCAGGTAGAAAAATCAGTTGTTGGGGTCAGGACCAGAGTTGGCTGCTGCAAAGTTGTATCTGATTCTTATCTTTTAGGGGAATGTTATTAACTTAATGTGGCTGGGAATGTGAAGTTTTACAGAATAGCAGCAACTGGCTTATCTAAATTTGCAGCTCAAAGTTTTTTTTTTCGAGACCAAGCCTCAAGCTGTTGCCTTGGGTAGAGTGCCGTGGCATTACAGCTCACAGCAACCTCCAACTCCTGGGCTTAAGCAGTTCTCTTGCCTCAGCCTCCCAAGTAGCTGGGACCACAGGTGCCTGCCACAATGCCCGACCATTTTTTTGGTTGTAGTTGTCATCGTTGTTTATCAGGCCCAGGCTGGATCTGATCCCACCATCTCTGGTGTATGTGGCTGGCACCTTAGCTGCTTGAGCTACAGGCACTGAGCCTCAAACGTTGGTTTTTAAATTGAAAATATGTGGAATAATCCTTATTAAGTGGAAAATGCTGCATTAAATATGATTTTCAATAGTGAATTTGAAAAAATAACTTATTCTGTCTGCATATAAAGTGAAATTGTAAGGCCTGATAAGTAAATGGAACACATTTTAGCCCACAGCTACCTGTACTTAAAAACAAAAGCAAAACCCCTCTAATTTGATTTTCAATAAGAGCCTATTAAAAATTCTTAATTCATAAACTAGGTACTAAACACTTTATGTAAAAGCAGACATTTAAGTAGAGAAGTTTTGACCTGGAGCTAGTGAATTTAATTAAGAAAAAAATAAGCTAGTGGAGACGCGTTAATTCCATTGTATATTATAATACTTGTTTAAAGGGTATTATAGCATTCTGAGTTTGGGTAAAGTTCAGTCCTCATGCTAAATTTTATTACTAGATATATAATATTCCTGTATTTATACCTAATTCTGTACTTACAATAAGCCAGAGAAGAAACAATCAATTTATAAGTAAAACAGAAGCAGTAAATTGGGTGGAGGATGGTGCTAGGTCTGTTATAATTCTATAGTTATTTTTTTCAGCATGCGGCTGGTGAACTGATGGTGTTTTTTGGGAACCGATGATACAGCGATGTGTGAACATGTCCACATACCACTCATATCATATACAGCTTGGAAGTATTTTTCTATCAGTAAAATGCTTTATGGGAGTAACAGGAAAGTGTGTACTGTGGTGATCATATCCACAGAATCAGTGTTTATGTTGAAATTTCCATCCCCAGTCCCCTTTGAGGTTGGTAGGTTTTGCTTTGTGCTCTTGGTGCTGTATGATCAATTTGAGACTCAGTTCCCCTCCGGCAGGGGTTCGCATCTGAACGAGACATCACTTTGGCTGTGCTGTAATCACTCTGATCATTGTGAGCTGCTGTCAAGAAAAATGTGGCTTCCAACAAGGATGACCTGTTTTCTCCTACAGAGATTCAAGCCGCATTACCATCTCCCTGTTTAGTTGCGTCTCTTTAAATCTGGCTGTTGTAATTTATCTCTTTTGCTTCATCCAGAGCGATAGCTGTAAATAGGCCTGGGCTTGGGTAGTTGCTTCTGTGAGGGTGCAGCTTTCCCTTCTAGGCATCTGAGGTCACCAGTTCACCTGTTGTATACCAGCGTCAAGATCTGAATGAATGGTGATAATTACGAACATGGCGAGTGAATAGGCATTAAAAGATAGATTTGTTAAAGTTGTGTGTATTCATTCTCTATGGAGTAAGACATTGAGAAAATAGGCAGAATATTTCTTGTCAAAGAGAAGAGAAGTTAAGTGTGGTGGATCCTTGATGAATGGATGCCTTTGGGTTTATTCTCAAACCCTTTACTTTTGGGCAATTTTCTGGGGGCAATTTTGTGACGTTACTGAAGGTGGATTTGCACATCTGTAATTTCTGATTTGTGGGGTTGTCGTGAGCATGGAACTTATTTCTTATCTAATCTGTTAAGTATTATGTTAGTGGAATGTCATGGAGATAATGAAGCATTTGGTCTCTGGTCTCAAGGATCTCACAAAGCAGATGGATAGATAACATGTGCTTTGGTTCCTCTATGAGTAAACATTTTACTGAGTATGAGAATATGCTGTGGAGGCCTAGAAGAAGGATTGATTATCGTTGGAGGGTATAGAAGAGGCTTCATGGAGGAATAACCAGGTTGTTGGAATGATGGAAACCTCAGAACTGTGACTCCAGAGTTTTGCATGTGCCCTCAGAATTTATGTGTGTGGACAGTGACACTGTAATTAATAGCAGAGAAGTTTTTGAGAGTGGTAGAGCTTTATCAAAATATGAATAGTAGTATTAGAAAGTCCATACAGGACGATGCCTGTGGCTCAGTAAGTAGGGCGCCGGCCCCATGTACAGAGTTGTGGCTGGTTCAAACCCCGCCCCGGCCAAACTACAACAACAACAAAAAATAGCCAGGTGTTGTGGCAGGTGCCTGTAGTCCCAGCTATTTGGGAGGCTAATGCAAGAGAATTGCCTAAGCCTGAGAGTTGGAGGTTGCTCTGAGCTGTGACATCATGGCACTCTACCCAGGGTGATAAAGTGAAACTCTGTCTCTACAAAAAAAAATTATATATGCAAAGTCCATACAAATATTTAGGCACAAAGTAGGTTATTGTTTCTTTTTAATAATGACCTGGAAATTATCAAACTAAATTCTTTACATATTTTATTTCAACTAATCCTCTAACCCAGTAAGGCAGTTGTTCTTAGTCCTCTTTTATGAATAAAGAAACAGGCTCTGTGAGGTTAAGGAACTTGCCAAAGGTCATTGGGCCATTAAATGGTGAATCAGATTTGAATCTGGACATGTCTGTTCCTGCAGCTTCCACTTGGGGCTCTTCTACATAAAAGCACTGGGCCAAGAAGAGAGTTTAGGAGAGCTGAGTTGGAATCTGTTTTGTCTTTCCTAGGCAACTGTGAGCTTGAAGATTTATTCAAGCAAGGATTTGTTTACTATTACCCATCTTATTGTAGAATACACAGAGATGAATCTGAGTCAATTTTTACTTTCAAAACAGTTTTTTTTTTAAAAAAACAGCTTTTTTTGTATAATGGATTCTTTTGGCCATCTGATGAAATCTATAGACTTCTCCCTAGAATAATGCCTTAAATACATTTAAAAAACCCTCATAGAAACCAATATGTTGAAATATCTGTATCAAAATACTAAAATCTCTATTTGTTTTGCATGCACACACATGTACATATACAGGGTGGCCATAAAGTTTGTGTGCAATTTTAAAATTGCCACCATATAATGTATATATGTACATATATGTGTACACCCTATATGTATGTACATATTTGTATATACACACACATATATATATATATATATATACATATGTACATATACACATTCTCAGTTAATTTAATAACAAAACCAAGTGGTAGGACTTATTAACTGCCATAATATCAAAGTAGTCATGAGCAAAATTGTTCTTTGGAGAAATTTTTAACAGCTGTATTGTGATAGAAAGTATCTGTGATTCCCACTGATGACAAAGTCACTGCTATGATTTGTTGCCTCCATTCATAGTTGAAGGCAATACTGAGCTTCCTTAGAGACTAGCGAAAAAGTTAGATGTACCTTTTTTTCCATCTAAGTTCATGACCTTCTTGAGTTCTCCCTGCACAACTGAAGATGGGAACCTATAGTACAGTGATTTTTAACCTTTGTACCACAGCACATGGGTGCGCCATGAGAGGATGTTAGGTGTGCTGTGAATTGTTTTTTTTTTGAGACAGAGTCTCACTTAGTTGTCCTGGGATTGAGTGCTGTGGCATCACAGCAACCTCAAACTCTTGGCTCAAGTGATCCTCTTTGCTCAGCCTGCCAGGGACTACAGGTGCCTGCCACAACGCCCGGCTACTTTTTCTTTTTTTGGTAGCAACGAGGTCTCCTCCTGGCTTAGGCTAGTCTCAAACTCCTGAGGTCAAGCAATTTACTTGCCTCGGCCTCCCAGAGTGCTAGGATTATAGGCATGAGTCACTGTGCTCAGCCTGAGAAAATTCTTAAAGATCATTAAGTCAATTATTTTTGAAAGAAGTTTAAGACACAGTAAATATATTCTCTTCTCTACTTCTTTTTTTGATCAACGTAATTGAAGTGTGCTATGGAAGTTTAGCTGTAGGTTCAAGTGTGCTGTGAGATTAAAAAAAGGTTGAAAAATACTGCTCTAGGAGGACAAGGAGAAGTTTGTTAAGATTCTGTGAAGAAACAAGGCAGGAAATTAGGGGTTAGGAGTATAGAGGTAGTGTGCACTTCTTCTGTAAAATTGAAAAGTTTGCCTGCAGTAGTTTGAATTCCAAGAAAGGTATGGAAGGTAGAAACCACCATCAACTTCTATGACGCCCCAGAGCTTACAATTATCCATTACAAGATCACCTAGATCAGTGGTTCTCAACCTTCCTAATGCTGAGACCCTTTTATACAGTTCCTGTGGGTTGGGACCCACAGGTTGAGAACCACTGACCTAGATTAACAAAATACATAATTGAATAAATTGTTATGTAAATTCAAGCGTCTTAGCCCTGGTAGCTTATGTAGGTCTGAAAATCTGACTTGTGATTAGTAAAATGGGGAACTACATTAGGGGGAGGGGGAAAAAGACTTAAGCCAAGAAATCTTTGAAAACCAGGCCTTGGGTTAAATGGGGTAGCAAATGTATTTAAAGGGGTCAGTGGAAAAAGTGTTAGAAACCAGTGACTTGGTTAATCTCTAATACCTCTTTTAACTCTTACTATTTCATGTAAATTTCCTTGATAATATTGACAGTAGATAGAAGTAAGTCTGTTTTTCAATGGATTTTGATGAAAGAAAAGGAAAAAAATGAAAGCCAATGGAAAACCTAAGAAGTAACTCTGGGTTGATTGACCGTAAATGTGGAGAATGCTTTGGAAAGGAGATGAAATGTTGTCTCCAGCAGATGGAAGTGTGCAAATTTTCTCTCTACTTTAAAGTTAGAATCGCTGTGAGTGGTGGATAGTGTTTTAGAATCAGAAGAGTAGAAAGAACAATTATATGATTAGCACCACGTGTGGGAGTGAAAAGACGGGCCCCTGTTGTTCTTTATGGCTCCTGTCTAGGAGAAAGCCTCTCGCAGCCCTCCTCCCTCCGTGTCCTGGTACTTTTCTCTTCAGGGAGTTTCTCTGTCTTTGTCTTCAACCCCTGTCCTTTCCTGTCCTCTCTCTCCGCCCTCTTCCATTTCCCTGTGCCCTTCGTCTCTCCCCCCTTAACGGCCCCCTCATTTCACCTGTAAGTGATGCTCAACTTGGTTCAGGCAGAGCCATCTCGGAGAGTCGATGGCACTGCACGAGCTGGCGTTTCACACTTACTGAACTCTGGCACAGGAGAGAACTCCAGGTTGTGCTCGGTGGTCCAGGGACTCAGATGAACAAAGTGGTACTTGAGCTGAGATTTGGGGAGGCACGTAGCAGTCTCCAAGGTGCTATGAGACTTGGCACTCTCCTGGCACTCTAGCCAGGGCAATAAAGTGAGACTCTATCTCTAAAAAAAACCAAACGAAACGGTGCTGTGAATTGTCTAGCTTGTTGGGAGGCCTAGGGATGCCTCACATTTTTGGAAAATTGCAGGTTTTTCAGAGTATCCAATGCCAAAGGCTCTTTTTGGAGACTGGCCAGAGATGGGAGTACGTAGATTTAGGCAGAAATCAGTTTGTGATGAGGCCTTTGTGGTAAGCTAAGGAGCTAAACTAAATGTTATGGGGAGCCTTTGAAGGAGAGAGAAATGATCACGCTTGCATTTTAAGAGAGACTCCTCTGACAGAAGTGGATGGACAAATTGAGGGTAGACCCAGGTAGAGGCAGGGAGAACAGGTAGGACAAACTTGGTCCCTAACTCAGGGAGAAGTACTGAGAGCGGTAACGAGAGCTGAGGGGAGAAGAGAAGAAGGCACATTTTGGAGTAAAGAACTTGATTCTGTAAAACTTGGTGCCTGGGGCAGCACTTGTAGCAAAGAAGTAGGGTGCTGGTCCCATACGCCGGAGGTGGCAGGTTCAAACCCAGCCCCAGCAAAAAACTGCAAAAAAAAAAGATGAAAAAAAAAAAAAAAAAACTTGGTGCCTGAATGTCAGACAAGGTAAGAAAGAGTTCAGGAGCGTGTCACAGTGTCCCATCACTATTTGGATGTTTGTAGTATTTCTTGTGTGAAAGAAGTAAGGAGGAAAGTAGTTTTGAGGGGTTAAACATAGAGTTCACTTTTGGACATGATGAATCTGAGAAACTATGATGAGTTATAAGTAAATACTACTAACATCTTAATTGTTTCATAGTTAAACTGTGCACTTGCTGTCTTCCCAGGGTTCTCAGCACTTCAGATCGATTCTCTCATTTATTCCTTTTAATAGCCCTGTGACATGTACATCCTGTGACTGCAGGGACATTAGGAGCAGCCATGGTGTGTGACTTCACTTACGCTACACGTTTCAACAGTGGCAGAAAATTTTATGATTCCATTGTATGAAAGACTCAGAAAAGGCAGATCCATTGAGGTAGAAAGTAGTTTCGTGGTTGCCTGGGGGTAAGAATTAGTGTAGATGAGATCAGAGAGGTCTGTTAGGATGGTGAAAATATTCTAAAACTGATTTATGATGGTGATTGTACCACTTGATGAATTTACTAAAAATGATTGAATTGTATTCTTTTGAAATGGGTATCTTTTATGATATGTAAAAGAAACCTAAAATAAAATTATAAAAAACAAAGTAATTCAAATTGGGATCATTATAAATACAGAAGCTGTTATTTTCAGGGAACTGTAGTAGAAAAATGCTCTTAAGGGTATCAAGACACTTCAAAGTGCTCCCTTGCCAGAAAGGTGCCTTGAAATTGTGTCTATGTTTTTAATTGGTTTAGGTCTGTCTATGCCAGTCTCTCAGCTGGGTCTTGATTACTGTCTGAGAAATATTTTCTGCCCTTCTAGCTCTTTGTTTCTGAGGGCCTTTTGGGTGATGTGCTAGACAGCTAAGCTGGCTTCTGCCTCTCTCTCCTCCGTCCCCTCCCTTCCTTCTGTATTTAGGAATTGTGTGAAGGACTGGGAATTAAAAATAAAAAAGAGGTAATTAAATTGTTCTCAAGTAACTCACATCCTAAAATTAGATACTGAAAAAGACAGTGAGGCTCTGAGTCTTCCCTCGCAGATAGACGGGAGGACTTTCACTGAGATCACCCCTCAGTTTGTTGGTTGGGTTTTCTTTCTCGACTTATGGGAGTTGAAGTAGGTAGGGTGCCACCTTGTTTATCTAGGGGCCAAGGGAAGTCTTCCCCTTTGCCTTCTGGAGGTTTGCTGAAAAATCAACTAACGAAAGGCCGATTGATAAGAGAAGAGGCATACAAATTTCTGAACGCATGGGAGTGGGAGATCAGCAGGGCACAGAGGATTATATACCCTGCTTACTGGAAGAGAGATGGGGAAGTGAGATGGTTTCAAGAGGGTAGATGACTTTTAGGGAGTTCAGTGGGCCGAAAGAGCGTATAGTTGGCCCATGAAACAGACGATGGTTTGGAATAAATGTCTTTCCCGGTGTGCTGACTCTGGTCAGTCTTTGTTCCTGCTGTATACATGCAGTTACTGCAAACTGAGGGAAGGGACCACAGGTCATTCTTTTCTTCTCCAGGGGTCTGGCTTTAGGCAGATAAGGAAACTGGAGAGAACAGCTTCATTCTGTGGTAGACAAAGAAGATGGAGCAACCAGAGGGGCAATCAGACTGACCTTGAGGCCGCTTCCTCAACTCAGCATGTCAAAGAACTGTATTTTGGAGTATCAATTTCTGAGCCCCAGCCTTTAGACACATTCATATTTTATTACTACTAATGTTAAAAGCTTCCCTGTGACTGTATTAGCTGTGATACCTCTAGAACTCAGAATTGCTTCCATCTCCCCCATCCCACATCTATTGTTTCATCATCATTTGCTTTTATTGTTTTCATTGGGAAATAGTATGTTAGACTATCCAATTTACATAAAAATCGAATGAAGAGAGTAAGGGCTTATTGATTCTTTTGCTTGGATTTGGAAGACTTGGTGTCTGAATCATTTCTTCTTTTTTGGTCAAATGAATCTAAATTTTAAACGCAGTAGGGGATTTTCTGGTAAATCTTTGGTAAATCTATTAAATCTTTGGGTAAATGACAACGTTATACATTAGTTTAAATATTGTGTTCTAAAGAGCAAGCTTTTAATTTCTTAACACTTATCCTTATTTGTGCCATCAGACAACTCGCTGGTGGTAGAATTAAAAATAATAACGATGTTATCATCAGAGTCCGTGGACACTTGTGGGTTTGTGGTGCATTCACATCTGGAAGCCTATTTGGTCCATTATTTCTGAGAATCATTTAAATACAGAGGTAGCTATATTGTGGGGTTCCTGGATTAGTCACCGAATGTTGAGTAGTGTATGTCTAAGACTATACAACAGAATCACATGTTGCATGGTCATTTAATCATTTATTAAATAGAAGACAATAACATTGACACTTAAAATCAAGACTTAAAGTTACTGAAATGCCCGTGAGCTTTCTCTGCTTCTGACATAAAAGATAGTATTACTCTTCCTGCAATTTATTGAGACAGGGCTCTGCGGAGAGAAATGTATATACAGAGGAGATAATATTTACCTGGTCCTGCAGAAATAAAATAGAAATATAAACTCTACATTTAAAGCATCACAAATCTTAGGGTGGAAGCTGATAGGGTAATTTAGATGTCTGGGATATTGTGCCCATGAATAGATCGCCTCTGCCCTTGTGTGCTCAGAAGTTGAAGTCCTTCAAGCAATTCAGTGATAAAATTCCTCCTCATGTTTGAACCTGTACCCGTGACAAATTTATTATCTGTTTGCTGATTTTACTTGGAGGAATAAAAGGCAAAGAATAAATTTTTTTATATTGTGTCCTGTTAAGAGGCTTCTCTTAGGCACTTACATTGAACAAATAAAAATCAGCTCTTTAAAACCTTGAAAACAGCTGAAAAGTGTGAAGTGGGAAATGACCACGCAAAATATTATGAAATCTTCAAGGTACTCCTGTTAATTATCCAGAGGACCTTCTTTCAGTAAATTGTTTAGCACTGACAGTGGGTGGGGCATTTTGCTGGGTTTGAAGTTAGAAATTGGGGCCTTAGTTTTTTATTTATCCTGAATTGTGTTAGACACACGGACATATACACACCACAAACAGGAAGCACAGAACAAACAAAAAGTAGCCAACCAACTAGTAGCCTAATTTCCTAAAAGTTGACAAGTTTTACTCCTTCATTGGTATTTCTAGCTTTTTAAATTAGAAACAACAATTCAAAAGGATTTGCGAACAGTGGGCTGGTAGTCCTGATGGAATCAGTTAGCGGGAGCGACAGAGTGGCTGCCCCCCATTACCAGCTTTATACAGGAAGCAACGTAAGGAACACAGGGTCAGGCAGAATCCTTGAGGACACCCAACTGATTATTGTGGAGTTTAATTTCAAAATTCATGTAATCTAATTAAAAGACAAAAACCACAAATGCTTCTGCTACTCGTCCCATTGCAGGGTATTGTGGAATTTGGAAAACCAAGCAAGACCCAAACCAGTATTTCCTCTGTTTGGAAATGTTTGAAATTAATGAACCTGAATTGTACCCATAGATCTTAACAACTCCCTTATAAATCCAATCAGGGCTTTCAGTTCTGAGAAGGGGAACTACAGAAGCTGTAGACTATCAAGTGACAGATCCCTATTTGAACCCTGATCTCCTGGCCCCTGGTGCTGGAGCTTTGGGGTACTATGATGGTAAAGGTTTGGCTAACCGTCTGCATATTAAGCCTGAACTCAGAGAAGGTGTATTTCCTATGGGTGGGACGAACCATGTGACTGTGCCATTTTTATCTGTCAAGAATGTGAAAAAATGTGTATGGTTCAATGAGCTCTAAAAAGATCTGCCGTGCACTATCCTTTTGATAAATTTTACTTTATGGAGATTTAACCCTTCATAGAAAAATGGAATTTGATCCTATTCTGTAGAATTCAAGGAGGGTTTGGGTAAGTTTATTAAGCTCCAAATAGAAATTTTGGATCCAGATAAATAGATTAGGTATGCAGACCAAGGATTTAGACGTGCAAATACCACATTCATGCCCATTCTGTGTTCTGGAGAATTAATCCTGTTGATTACAAGCAAGTTTCCCTTTTTGCATAGATAGTCAGAATGCTGAGTGCTAGAATATAGGGCTGAATATATTTCTAAAGCTTTAGATGATTATGTTCTAAATAATCTTGAATCATTAAGTACAGTTACAAAATAAATAAGCAAAGACTGAAAATGAATAAAATATTCATTTAAAAACTTTCAACAATTGGGGCTGTGTGCAGTGGCTCAGGCCTAGCACTCTGGGAGGCTGAGGCAGGTGGATTGCTTGAGCTCTCAAGTTCAAGACCAGCCTGAGCAAAAGTGAGACCCTGCCTCTACTAAAAATAGAAAAACTGAGGCAAGAGGACTTGAGCCCAAGAGATGGAGGTTGCTGTGAGCTATGATGCCATGACTCTCTACCCAAGATGACAACTTGAGACTCTGTCTTAGGAAAAAAAAAAAAGAAAAAAATTTCAGCAACTAGATCTTCCTGAGACTCTGTCTCGGGGGGCGGAAAAAATTTCAGCAACTGGATCTTCCTGAGACTCTGTCTCAGGGAGGGGGGTGGAAAAAAAGGAAAAAAATTTCAGCAACTGGATCTCTATTTTGCATTTGCAGATACCAGACTCTTGTAATGAATGAGTGGAACTACAGGTACAACTTTGGGCAAATGTCTTTTCCTTTATACCAAATTATTTATGTAGTAATGTCCTTTGAGCGTATGCCTCATTGAGAAAACATGATTCTGTATCTCTTTTTCTTCCCCACAATGTCATAATGTAGGAAAAGAGCTCTGGTCCCAGGTAACCTCGGATACGTCTTCCAGTTCTCTTGCTTTTCGAAGCGTGTGACCATAGGCGAGTTATGCATTCTCCCAGATACTTAACTACATAGTGGAAATAATGATGTCTGGATGATAGGAGAGTTCGAGATGAGATACATAAAGTTCTTGGCAAAAAATATAGGCTATGGATAGAGGGGGAGAACATTCTCTTTAGTAAAGTATCACAAGAATGGAAAAGCAAATATCCAATATATTCAGTAGTACTGTGAAGCCAGTAGATGAACTAATACACACCCGCCTAAGAGAAAACCTCCATTTAGTTCAAGCTGGGGGGAAAGGAGTGAAGGGGGAGGGGGAA
This sequence comes from Perodicticus potto, assembly GCA_963574655.1. Lineage (NCBI taxonomy): Eukaryota > Metazoa > Chordata > Mammalia > Primates > Lorisidae > Perodicticus > Perodicticus potto. Next base: position 15,055 of record CAUYRH010134607.1, read on the forward strand.
AAAGGGAGGGGCCTTACTGTGCTTTCACCTAATGGGCAGAATGTGGGGGTGTAGGGCGCACCTTCTGGATGAGGGGCACAACTACAACAGGGACCCTACCTAACAAACGCAAACATTGTAACGTAAGGGTTTGTACCTTGATATTAATCTGAACTTAAAAAAGAAAAAGAAGAATATACAGGCTAGATAAGTGGTAGGTTGTATTAATATTTATGTTGCTTGTGAAACTTTCTATAATTAGATATCTGTCACTGAAGTGAGTTCAGTTTTAAATGCGATATTAGTTTAGCTGATCTCTGCAATTGCATACTTCTGCTTTCCTTGTCTGATTTTTGGAGGGGAGGGGGACAGCTTTATTGACATATAATTCACAGACCGTACACTTCACCCCTTTAAACTGTACAATGGTCTTAGTATATTCACAGACCTCTGAGACTGTCAGTGCCGTGATTAGAACATTTTCTTCACTCCCTAAAAGCAGTCCCATATCCTTTAGCTTTCACCCTCTTGTCCCCTCATCTCCCAGCCCTATGCAATAACTAGTAGACTTTTGTTTATATAGATTTTCATGTTCTAGAACAGCGGGCCCCAGCCTTTTTGGTGCCGGGGACAGGTTTCCTGGAAGATAGATTTTCCACAGACTGGGGTGGGTGGTTTCAGAATGATTCAAGCATATTATTATATTTATTGTGCACTTTATTTCTAGTATTATTACATTGTGATTTTATAAAGTAATTATATAACTCATCATAGTGCAGAATCAGTGGGAGCCCTGAGTTTGTTTTCCGGCAATGAGGTGGTCCCAGCACCAGCATCACCCCTCAGCTCTGCCCAGATCGTTAGGCCTTAGGTTCTCACGGGAGTGTGCAAACCTAGATCGCTCTCAGGCACAGGGTACAGGAGGGTTTGCATTGTGAGAATCTAGTGCTGGTGCTGATCCGATGTAAGAGATGGGAGTGGCTGTAAATACAGGTGAAGCTTCTCTGGCCGGCCTGCTGCTCTCCTCCTGCAGTGCAGCCTGCTTCCTAACGGCCCAGGATCAGCACTGGTCCACAGCCTGGGAATATTCTAGACTGCAGTTCTAGAATATTCATGTAAATGGAATTACACGAGATGCAGTTTTTTATAACTGGCTTCTTTCACTTAGCAAAATGTTCTCAAGATTTATCATGTTACAGTGTGTATCAGTGTTTCATTCCTTTTTATGGTCAAATAAAATTCCATTGTATGTTTTTTTCCACATTTTCTTTCCTTCCTTCCTCCCTCCTTCCCTTCCTTCCTTCCTTTTTTTTTTTTTTTTTTGCAGTTTTTGGCCGGGGCCGGGTTTGAACCCGCCACCTCCGGCATATGGGGCCGGTGTCCTACTCCTTTGAGTCACAGGTGCCGCCCTTTCCACATTTTCTTTATCCATAGATGTTATCATAGATGTTGACACCTCTTGACTATTGTGAATGGATAGTACTGATTTGACCTTTACTGTATACACCTGTTTTCAGTTCTTTTGGGTGTCAGTGTACAGTACGAATGCTGATCACCTGGTGACTCTGTGTTTAACCAGTAGAGGAACTACTAGATTGTTTTCCAAAATGACTGGAGTATTTTACATTCCCACCAACAATGTTACTATGTATCTAGATCAGTGGTTCTCAACCTTCTTAATCTGTGACCCTTTAATACAGTTCCTCATGTTGTGGTGACCCCCAACCATAAAATTATTTTTGTTGCTACTTTATAACTGCAATTTTGCGGCTGTTATGAATTGTAATATAAATATCTGATATGCAGGATGTATTTAGGCGACCCCTGGAAAGAGTCATTCAATCCCCAAAGGGGTTGCGACCCTCAGGTTGGGAACCACTGATCTAGATTTACAGTTCTTTGATGACTAGTGCTGTTGAAAATCTTTCCACATGTCCACTTATCATTTATTTATGACTCTTTTTTCTTTGAGGAAGCGTCTCATTTTGTCACGGTAGAGTGACTTGGCATCATAGTTCACAGCAACGTCAAACTCTTGGGCTCAAGTGATCCTCTTACCCCAGGCTTCCAAGTCTCTCGTTCTACAGGTGCCTGGCTGTTTTTAGAGACAGGGGTCTCACCTTTGTTCAGACTGGTAGTTAGAACTCTCGAAGAAAGCAAAAGCCTCTAAATGTTGGCTTATCTGTCTCATCAAAACTCTCAGTGACCAAGTGGGGAAAAAAAAAAGATTTATTTGTGTTTAGAAAACTTAGCACAAGATGGTTTAATAAATATTTCTCACCTCTGCTGTGTTTTAGCTGTAAGATTAGGAGAGGAGAGCAAGAATGGTACTAATTGCTCATCAAGAGAGGAGTAACAAAATATAAACGGTGCTGATACACATTGAAATTAGATTACATTTAATGAGAGGTTTTCTAAATGGAGTTAATTTGAAGTCCAGAGTCATTGGGTTTAATCTGTGTTCCTTCCAGTAAATGGCTATAGTCCTTCCTCCCCCTTGCAGATTCTGGTAAATAAAAGTTACTTTTCAGAAGAGTATTTGCGTCCGTGTTTTCTATACTGTGGTCACTGGGCATGGCAGGGGCTGGGTGGGTTCGCAAGGGTCTGCTCCTCTGTTAGAGCTGAAGCTCGCGTTATGCACTTTTTATACGGACTAGAAAACATGGATGTTGACAAAAGAGCAGGAAAAGTTTAAAAAGATTTTCCACTTGCGTTTGCCCTCCTATTAGTTTAAATTTTGCTTGTTTGCTTTTAATTTTCTGTTTTTCTTTCTTTTCTAAATTAAATGGTGTTTTGGTCACTCTCAATATTAAAATGAGAACATTGGAAGTAACATTCCTTTATGATAGTTTTCTACTGAATAAGGACTGTGTCCGCTATTAGGCAGTGAACCTATTGTCTGACAAGACCCTCTGCATTCAGTAGTTGACTGTGAGATAATTTCTAAAAATAGTGGAGGAATGACTGATTTAGCAAACTCCTTGACAAAAATTCCAAGTTAATTTTGGTGAGAGAAGACAGAAATAGAGATTAAAATATGCAAGCTATTTAAACATTTATGGAAAAGTCAGTGCTTTGCACAGACTAAATTTCTAAGAGTTCTGTAAAGATAAATGTGACTACGTAGGATGTGCTTTTTTTAAAAGTATTTTTTCCATTCATGATGGTATTTGCCGCCTCATGAGAATTATGTGGTATAAATAAAAACAGTATTATCTTCACTTTAGAAATGAAGAAATCGAGATCGCGAAATGGCCACAGGCTCCCCTAAGCTGTATTTCTGGTTATTAGGAGTGAGAATTCGAATCTGGGTCTTCTGACAGCATCAGGCGTTTTCTCACCCACTGTGGCTGTTTCAGTTTTGCTGGGTGACTGCTGGAAGAACTGTATGTTTTTTTGCCTTGTGTATTTTGTAAATTGTTCACTAGCTTTCCCACTCCTGCCATTAGAAGGACTTTCCTAATGAATTATGCATCAGCTTTTGATTTAAAAAAGAAAAATCAAAGGACTTGGATTTAAGTAGTATTCTCACACAGGAACATGCTACTTTTCATATGCCTTTCTTTACCCCTAAAATTGTCTGTGAAGGAATGATTTAAATACTAATGTGACTCCTATATAATGCTGCTGCTGCAAGAATGTGTGGTTTACTAAGCTGTGGAATAGAGATAGTTTCAAAGAAGTATCTTCAGTGGCATTTTAAAAATCTAGTTCTTTTCCCTGGTTTTATTGAGTGTCAGTAAAATCCATCCTAAAAAGCAAAGTGGATTTCTATCAGCAGCCCTTACTTTCAGCCTCATGTTCTAGTCACTTGAATTTAACGTGCTCCGTCTAGTCCATCTCATTTGCGAGACTGCAGGTTTTTTTCCTGGTAAGTGTTTATTCATCGCCCCGAAGTTTCTAGCACAGAGTCTGACACCTACTAAACCCTCATTAGGCATGTTGGGGGAATACACCAGCCTCGTTTGTTCTCCATCTGATGTGAGCGAGGAGCATAGCCACAGATGTAAAGAGACAGTGCTAATTATGATAATTCTTGGACCTAAGATCTTTTAACATGGTGCAGGAGAGAGTTGGCCACTGACGTGTGTGCAATTAACATTCAACACACCAAAGACTCTCTTGTGAAGGGTGAGCTTGAGGAGTAGCAGTTTCTGTTTGTTTTGATATAGGACCTACCACTGTAGCTTTCTGGGCCGTATTAGCTCTTGTTATGTAAAACTTTCTGAAAACTGGGGTCTAATACAGGTTGATTATTCCTTATCTGTAATGCTTAGGACCAGAATTGTTATCTGAATTTGGATTTTTTAATAATATTTGCATATATATATATATATATATATATATGCAATCTTAGGGATGGGTCCCATAATTCAGTTATGTTTCATGCGCACTTTATACATAGAGCCTGAAGGTAATTTTATTTTTGCCTTGGGGATGCTGAATAAACTATTGTGTGCTCCTGCATTTTGACTGTGATTCATTGGGTGAGGTAAGGTATGGAATTTTCCACTTCTGGTGTTGTGTTGAAATTCAGAAAGTTTCAGATTTTGCAGCATTTTGGATTTCAGATTTTTGGATTTGGGGTGCTTAAACTATATAGCCTTTTCTACATTACCAAACCAAAGCATAGGCTAGCCTGTATTACAGCGCATCCTAGGGCTTCTGAAAACTTACTGAGCCTACTCCGTATACTGCAAGGCACCTGCTATGGTGAGCAGAGTGTAGACTTTCTAGCTGAAGGAATACCTGTGTGCTAGCCCTATTTTGTCATTTATAGCTAGATGGTCCTGGATAAGCTGCTTAATTTTTGAGTTCTAATTTCTTCATCAATAAAATAGGGATACAGAGAACCCCTGGATTTGTTGTCAAGCCTTAATGGGAATACGGAGGGTGTGAAATGCACATTTTAAGAGATGTTATCTATGTATTACTTTTTCAAGTTGAATTGAAGGTACAGTTACTGGTCAAGTGCACCTAGATATGCACTTTCCCTGCACTTTGTAACACTTTTTGAGAGTGATCAATTTTATTTCCAGAAAGATTTCTTGTAATGTGTACACATTTTGTGGCCACCCTCTGTATATGAAAAATGCCCTGGTGAAAGAAAATCTTGTACAGCTTCCTTCTGACACAACTAAGTTTAAGCACAGGGCACTAAGACCATTCAAACCAGACTGGAAATTTAGAAGCAATCATTTATTAATTTTAGGGTCTTGAATGTGAGTGCCACAGCATCATTAACTTATGAGGAGGGAAGTGGGGCATCAGATTTGTATAGGAGGAACATGACAATTAGGGTTCTTTTTCTTTTTTTTCTTTTTGAGACAGAGTCTTACTATGTTGCCATCCATAGACTGCTGTGACATCACAGCTCGCAGCAACCTTAAACTCTTGGGCTTAAGTGATTCTCTTGACTCAGCCTCTCAAGTAGCTGGGACTGCAGGTGCCCACAACGCCTCACTGTTTTTCTGTTGCAGTTGTCATTGTTGCTTAGCTGGCCTGGGCTGGGTTTGAACCCACCAGCCTTGGGGAATGTGGCCGGAGCCATAACTACTGTGCTACGGGCGCCAAGCCGACAATTAGGGGTCTTGTTTGACTTGGAGGCATGGAAAGAGCCTCACCATGTTCAAGTTTACATCCCAGCATTCTGTAGAGATGGGTGCGACTTTCTAAGAAGGTAGGGCCATTGTCGAGTGACTTTATTGCCTCATATTTTGTTTCTTGTAGAAAGCAGTATCAATTTATAATTTTCTAGGAAAAAAATGAGTAACTTCATGACCTTTGACAGTTTCATCTTTGTGCAATCAATACTCTGTGCTTGTGATGTGGGGAGGCGGCACTGTGAAGGTCATAAGGTGACCTGCTTCAATTTTTTGAGAGCTTTTACCATAATCCAAAATTTCCGAGAGTGTTCTTTTCAAGTGATAGGAGGGTAGGAAATTGTAAATTTGTTTTAGAGTAAGAGGCCTTTATTTTCTTTAATAATATTGATAAAGAAAAACATTGCAAAAATATTCAGTGGAAAATATTTTGGGAAGGCACCTAGAGATGCAGGGTTAGGGGAGAAGTTTTTTTTTTTTATTCCCCACCAAAAGACTTTGCTAATCTGTATAGCCAAAGTAAATTTTGTTTTTTCCAGTCACCTTTCCAGAATTATTTTTTTATTTTTTATCAGCTTCCTAATACCTGAGGGAATTTTCTACACCTTCCAGAATTTATTTGTTCTGAATATTAATTTTTTATTGGACAGATTGCTTTAGAAAATTTAAATTACAGATAACATTTTTGGAGTTCACAGAATTTTTCTCTTAATACCTGTGAATGCTTTGATAAAATGACATAAAAATATATTTATTTATTTTTTTTTGTAGAGACAGAGTCTCACTTTATTGCCCTTGGTAGAGTGTGAAAAATTATTTTTGGTCTGTTTGTTATTTACTAGAAGTAGTTCCCAGTTGTTCATACTGCACACAGATTGGGATTAGAAACACAGGGTACGCCCCGGATGCCTAAATGGTAAGCCTGAAACATAGCGCCCTGATGATGATGTGAGATGGTAATGACACCTGCATTGTGTTTATTTATTTATTTAAGACAGAGTTTGACTTTGTCACCCTTGGTAGAGTGCTGTGGCGTCATAGCTCACGAGCTCAAGTGATTCTCTTGTCTCAGCCTTCCGAGTAGCTGGGACTACAGGTGCCCTGCCAAAGTGCCTGGCTATTTTGAGAGACACAGTCTCTCGCACTTGGTCAGACTGATCTGGAACCTGTGAGTTCAGGCAATCCACCTGCTTTGGCCTCCCAGAGTGCTAGGATTAGGCGTGAGCCACCACGTCTGGCTGTAGTTCTTTTCTTTCTTTTTTTCTTTATAATTTAACTGGGTGTCTTATAGTTTTTTTTTTTTTTTTTTGGCCGGGGCTGGGTTTGAACCTGCCACCTCCAGCATATGGGGCCAGTGCCCTACTCCATTGAGCCACAGGCGTTGCCCTTGTGGTTCTTTTCTTAGCCATGAAACATCTCTTGAGTTTTTCTTACGTGCCAGGGATTGGCCTAAGCACTTTATGTATGCTTCTCCACTACACTTTCCAGTGACCCTGGCAGTTATCATATTCTGCTGTTACCATATTTTACAGATAAGGAAACTGAAGCCTGGAGATGTTAAGTAATTTCCTTAAGGTCACATAGATAGAAAATGGCAAAACTAGGATTTGAGCTCAAGTAGCATACTATGTACTATCAAGTAGTTTTACTAGACTGCTTCTGAATTGCTGTGTATGCTTAGAAAAGTCCCTTTTCTTAGCCGAGAAGCAGGTGAGTAACCTGTGAAATGAGAAGTGTTTTCTTTGTTCACTTTTTAATTCTTATCTTTTTGGCTTTCAAAAAAATATTTTATGTAGCAAAAACCATATAACCAAAAAAACTCAAGCCATTTATTTCATTCTTGCTTCTAGTATAATGCTCATTATAGAATATAGGGGAAAAATAGAGGAATTAAACTATAATTCTACCACCTCAACATAGAAATCAGTCTTAATCCTTTGGTTTATTTTTTTATTTTTTTATATTTTTTGAGACAGAGCCTCAAGCTGTCACCCTGGGTAGAGTACCGTGGCCTCACAGCTCACAGCAACCTCCAATTCCTGGGCTCAAGCGAGTCTCCTGCCTCCGCCTCCCAAGCAGCTGGGACTACAGACACCTGCCACAACGCCCGGTCATTTTTTGGTTGCAGCCGTCATTGTTGTTTGGCGGCCCGGGCTGGATTCTAACCTGCCAGCTCAGGTGTACGTGGCTGGCACCTTAGCCCGTTGAGCCACAGGCACCGAGCCAATCCTTTGTTATATTAGGTTAACAAGTATGAAATGTCCAATTTCCTTAAGTACCAGGTTTGACAGTTGATGCCTCTGACATTTCACTTTGGCACTTCTTGTTTTATTTTTATTGTGAAGGTACATCCTCAGTCTTTCAAACACACAGTTTAGCTTGTGATTATCTTTCAAAAATTTTTTAGAGCAATTTTTGTGAAAGTCAACATTCATGTTATTTTCGAATATGAGTTCTGCTGTGGAACCCAAGCAGCACAGGATGCTGGAAATACCAATGAAGTGTTTGAGGGAGAATGTGGCTGGTGGACTCACAGTATGTCAATGGTTTGAGAATTCCCCTTCTGGTAATTTTAATCTTAAAAACGGGCCTTGTGGGCAACCTGAGACCGAGGTGGATAATGATAAGCTGAAAGCTGTGTGGATGCAAATCCGTGTCAATCTATGCAGGAGTTAGGAGCAAGGTTTGATATAACTATTCCAAAGATTTTGGGCCATTGGAAGCAAATTGGCCAGATACAGAAGCTGGATAGATACTGCATAAATTAAACAAGTGTTGGAGAGAAATCAGCTCAAAGCTTTCCTTTCTTTGTCGTCATCACATAAAGATGAACCATTTGTACACTGTATTGTTCCACTTTTTCTTGTTCCAAGAAAAATGGATTCTTTTCAGCAATTGCAAGCATTTGGCATAATGGTTGGATAAAGATGAATTGTCAAACACAGTCCAAGACCAAATATTGATTAAAAAAATGAAATGCTATCTGATTGGTGGTCCACTTCTGGTATTGTCCACTACAGCTTCATGACACCCAGTCGATCCCAATTACAGCAGATATTTACTACAACCAAATAGATGAAATGATGAGTCACTTGAGATTGGTCAATAGAGACAGGCCAGTCCTCTTGCAAGACAAATCTCAGAGCACATGTCACACAAATAAACCTGCTTTAAACTACAGTGGCTGGACTTGGACACTCGGCATCCATCGTGTTCACCAGACCTTGCACAAACCGACTACCATTTCTTCCAGCTTTGAACCACTTCTTGCAAGAAAAAACACTCAATTCTTGAAAGCTGAAAAACACCTTTCATGATTCCATTGCCACTCGTTCTCCAGGCTTCTTCGCTGCTGGCATAAACAAGCTACCATTCAGATGTGTCAATAGTTTAGGCCCACACCTTGATTAATTGTACTGCTTCTTGTTTGAGATATAATAAACTTTTGATTCAAAATCGGACATTTCATACTTAATGACCTAATGTTTCTCTTCTAATGCTTTTCTTTATCCATGTATGTTTTGATGTATTTTACTGAGATTAAATTACATCACTTATACATAATCCTTTGTATTTTGCTTGTCGGACATGGACTTTTAATTCTCTGGTGATTGGTGGGACTGAATCTTTGTAGAGATGCTGTGGCTGGAAGGACTGGGAACATTCTCAAGACTGGAAGATTCACAACTTAAAAATAATTTTTTGAACCAAGCACCTTTACTCAGAAACTAGGGGGTGTGTGGAAAGAGATCATGCCATTAGACAGCTCCACTTGGAAGCCTACCAACTGCAGGATATTCTAAGACAGGAAACAGAAAGAAAAGAAAAAGGTGGATTATTAAGTGGCTGAACAAGTTACAGCTGTGAAGTACTTTCATGTCTTGTCTCTTCGGGTCTCTTGTTAACACTCTTGAGCTTGCTTTTGAGAGGCTGAGTCAGGGTTGTCAAATGCCTCCTGTAGTGGCAGAGCCAGGACTAAAGATGCAGTCTGCTTCTCCTCCTTGGAAAGAGGCTGCAGGCCATCTCCAGCATTTTAAATGCACACATTGGAACAGCTAGGAAAGGTAACAGCTCCCGCCATACTTACCTGGCTGGAGCGCCAGGCTCTCTGCTGGCCCTCTGCTTGTGAGAACTTTGGTACTAAAGGTGAGGTCCTATTCTGTTTATTTTTTATTTTTTTATTTTCTGTAGCCTGGTCATACAGTAGGGACTTTGTTATTTAAATTTGGTCTGGGATCATTGAAGTTTCTTTGTTTTTATACAACGTTTGTTTCTACTAAAGTGATCTGTGTAATTTTGAAAACCAAAAGTCTGAGAAAGATTTTAATGAAAAACAGTAGGCTCTGCCTCACTCAGTCCCCTCCTTATGCTTATATTTCCCCAAAACAACTTCCATCACTTTGGACTTTTCTTCTGTTATGAGTATCTGTGTATTGGAATAGTAAGAGAGTGGCCTTGGGTTGAGTCCCAGCCTTGCTTCTCATCTATTATGTACCCTTAGAAAAGAAGTGGAGGCTCGGCGCCTGTGGCTCAATGGGCTAAGGCGCCAGTCACGTACACCTGAGCTGGCAGGTTCGAATCCAACCCGGGCCAGCCAAACAACAATGACGGCTGCAACCACAAAATGGCTGGGCATTGTGGCGGGCGCCTGTAGTCCCAGCTACTTGGGAGGCGGAGGCAGGAGACTCGCTTGAGCCCAGGAATTGGAGGTTGCTGTGAGCTG
>CAUYRH010134608.1:0-30012 GCA_963574655.1 Perodicticus potto
GATAAAATGAGACCCTGTCTCTATACAAAAAAAAAAAAAAAGACTTCTGGGGCAATTGCAATGACAAAAACAAACAAATGGGACTTAATTAAACTGAAAAACTTCTGTACAGTTAAGGGAACAACAACCAAAGCAAATAGACAACCTTTAGAATGGGAAATGATATTTGCATATTATGAATTGAACAAAAGCTTAATAACTAGAATCTACAGAGAACTCAAATTAATCAACAAAAAATACCCAACAATCCCATCCATCCCTGGGTAAGAGACATGAATAGAACCTTCTGTAATAACAGACGGTGGGCGGTACCTGTGGCTCAAAGGAGTAGGGTGCTGGCCCCATATGCTGGAGGTGGTGGGTTCAAACCCAGCCCCGGCCAGAAACTGCAAAAGAAAAAAAAAAAAAAGAAGAAGAAGAAGACAGACGGGCTTGGCACCCGTAGAACAGTGGTTATGGTGCCAGCTACATTTGGTGGGTTTGAACCCGGCCCGGGCCAGCCAAACAACAATGATAACTGCAACAAAAAACAGCCAGGCCTTGTGGCAGGCACCTGTAGTCCCAGCTACTTGGGAGGCTGAGGCAAGAGAATCATTTAAGCCCAAAAGTGTGAGGTTGCAGTGAGCTATGACACCATGGCGCTCTACTGAAGGTGACGTAGTGAGACTCTGTCTCCAAAAAAAAAAAAAAGAAGACAGACGAATGGCTAACAAACATATGAAAAAATGCTCATCATCCCTAATCATCAGAGAAATGCAAATCAAAACCACCCTGCGATATCACCTAACTCCAGTGAGAATGGCCCCCATCACAAAGTCTCAAAGCTGCAGATGGCGTGGATGTGGAGAGAAGGGAACACTGCTGGTGGGACAGCAAACTAATGCAACCTTCTTGGAAGGAAGTATGGAGAATCCTCAAAGAACTCAAATTAGACCTCCCATTTGATCCTGTAATCCCATTACTAGTCGTCTACCCAGAAGAAAAAAAATTATTTTATCATAAGGACATTTGCACTAGACTGTTTATAGCAATTCAATTTACAATTGCCAAAATGTGGAAACAACTTATATCCCCATCAACCCAGGATTCACAAGCTGTGGTATATGTATACCATGGAATACTGTTCAGCCATTAAAAAAGATGGAGACTTTACATCTTTTGTATTAACCTGGATGGAAGTGGAACACATTCTTCTTAGTAAAGCATCACAAGAATGGAGAAGCAAGAATTTAATGTACTCAATTCTAACATGATAGAAGTAGATGAACTAATACAAGGGGGGTAGGGAAATGAGTGAGTGGGGAAAGGGAAGGAGAGGGAGATGGGGACTCAGGGTATGGTACACCTCTTGGAGGCAGGACACAAGTATAAAAGGGACTTTATCTAACAAATGCAATCAGTATAACCTAATTCTTTGTATCCTCCATGAATCCCAAACAATAAAAAATGTATATAAATTAAAAAATAAAGTAAAAAGAAACAGGTAAAATTAACTTTCATGTTATAGTTTATTTAACATAATATGCCCCAATTGCCATGAACATGTAATCGATATAAAAATTATTCATGTATGGGCGGCACCTGTGGCTCAGTGAGGAGGGTGCCGGCCCCAAATACCGAGGGCAGCGGGTTCAAACCCGGCCCCGGACAAACTGCAAGAAAAAAATAGCAGGGCATTGGGGCGGGCGCCTGTAGTCCCAGTTACTTGGGAGGCTGAGACAAGAGAATCGCCTGAGCCCAGGAGCTGGAGGTTGCTGTGAGCTGTGAAGCCACGGAACTCTACCCAGGGCGACAAAGTGAGATTCTATCTCTAAAAAAAAAAAAAAAAATTACTCATGTAATATTTTACATTTTCTTTCCTTTCCTTTCCTTTTATTTATTTTTTTTAAGAAGGCAGCTGTGGTAGCAAGTGCTGATTCCCCAAGCCTGGCCACCTACGTGTGCTCCCTGCACTCACTTGGCCTCCAAAGCCCAGCAGACCCTGGTGCCTGCGCAGTTCTTACATTTTCTTATACTCCATCTTTTAAATATGATTTGTAATTTATACTTAGCACAAATCTCAATTCACACTAACTAAATTTCAATTGTTTCAATAGCCACATGTGGCTAATGGCTACTTTATTGGATAGTGTAGGTCTAGACAGTTGTGAAATTAAAAGGGCCAAGGGTAGGGGTGGCATGCAGTGGCTCATGCCTGTAATCCTAGGACTCTGGGAGGCCAAAGCAAATGGATTACCTGAGCTCAGGAGTTTAAGATCAGCCTGAGCAAGAGCAAGACCCTGTCTCTACCAAAAATAGCAAAACTAGCTGAGTGTTGTGGTTGGCTCCTGTCGTCTCGACTACTCAGGAGGCTGAGGCAGGAGGATCTCTTAGGCCCAGGAGTTTGAGGTTGCGGTGAGCTATGATGCCATGGCACTCCACCCAGAGCAACAGAGTGAGACTCTGTCTCAAAAAATAAATGAATAAACAAATAAATAAATACATAAATAAATAAATAAAATATGTAAAAGGGCCAAGGATAGCTTGAACTGTGTATTCCTCACATCCAACCCATAGTTTAGCAGCTGTAGCTTTCACTCTAACACTACATTCTACCTATATCTGCCACCAAGATAGCGATTACTGGCTCAAGTTCTTGTTAGTGTGCCAAGGCTGCCACCAGGGAGCTAGAAACACACTCAAGGAACCAGACTGGCCACAGGATTAACATTAGATTAAATTAATATATCAGGTTCATCAAGAAAACATAACCTACCTTAGGTCTGAAAAGCAGAGAGATTTTAATACAGGGTATTGTACAAGTTGATAGGAAAGCTGAGAAATCAAACAATAGACAATGAGACAAACCACAGATTAGCAACATTACACAAGTGCTACCACTTCTGGTGATGAAGGGACAGCAGGTGGAGGCTGTGTTACGAGAGGTGGAAACTGGTACCCCCAAAGGGCTAGGGCTTGGATCATGAAGGAAGGAACTGTTTACTGAGACCTGGAGATGTGAGGATGCTGCCTGAGGAAGGAGTGAGAGAGACATGTACTTTGATGACTCCTTTCTTCCACCTTTTAGTCAGGGCTTCCCATTGGCCAAATATTTCTGGAAGTCATTTGTCAGGGATCCTGGGATATGTAGTTTCTTGAGAGTTGCAACAGGGCAGGGTCTGAAAGATGAGGGAATAGATAGCAGTCTACACTTTTTCTGTTGTAATATACAAAGTAAATATTTATTTGGGTCACTACCAAATGACCCAAAGCAACCCATAGCTGCTACACTTTGTAAATTACTGAGTAAATATTCCTCACATCCAACCCATAGTTTAGCAGCTTTGGGTTTCTTTGGGTCATTTGGTAGTGACCCAAACAAATATGACTTTGTATATTATAACAGCTAAAAGGAATTTTTCAGAATATTTAGTTTGTATATTATAACAGCTTCCTGGTTCTGTCTAACATGATATGACTATACTTCACACAAATGAAGACATTCTCTTGGTCTCCTCAGCATGGTGAGATTGGTCATCATTGCCATCTTGAAGTCCAAGATATTTAGTGAATTCATAGTTTTCCCTATCAAACCATCCCTGTCACCTCATGGTCTGGTGACATATGCACTAATTGACAAATTAAATGCCATTGACCTTTTTTGTGCAAAATAGTACGAAAGGGGAAAAAAGAAAAATTGGTTACTATTAATACATACATAACAAACGTATGTATAGCTGTCACAGTCATTTCTATAACTGGTCAGAAGGACACAGGTGATATCTACCATTTTTTTTTTCTTTCACTGCTCATTCTATGCTTTCATTGTCCTTAGTCAACACACTGGCTGGTTGTGATGCTTTACCTGGGTAGTGACCCAAACTTTCATCATCATCATCATCATTATTATTTTTTGAGACAGAGTCTCACTTTGTCATGCTGGGCTTTGACTGCTGTGGTGTCATAGCTCATAGCAACCTCAAAGTCTTGGGCTCAAGAGATCCTCTTGCCTCAGCTTACCAAGTAGCTGGGACTACAGGTAGCTATTTTTTTTAAGAGATGGTGTCTCACTCTTGCTCAGGCTGGTCTGGAACCCCTGAGCTCAAGCAATTCCCTGCCGTGGCCTCCTGAAGTGTTAAAATCACAGGCATGAAGCACCATGTCTGACCTCAAACCTTCCTTATTGAAGGATTTGAATCTTTAGTGGTCTTGCCTTTATTGAGTCTTATCTTTATCGAGTTCTTCTTTTAACCTTTTCTATTGGAAATGGAAGAATAAAATGGTGCCCCAGTGATTCCTTTTGGATTTTAGATAGGGTCTTCCCTGCCCTCATTATGTAGCAGCAGCTTAAAGTCCTCTTGTTAAATGGGACTGATTGGAATTGAAACCCTTCTCCTGGCTGCTGGTTCAGTGGCATGAAGATCCCTGAATAGTCAGGTGGCAGTTTCAACTTCTCATTCAATGGGACCATAATTGTATACCTTCTCATTCAATGGGACATAATTGAAAGTGTACCTTTATTAGGAACTACAGCGGAAGAGGTAGATGCTTTTCTCGATGTCCCCTTGGACCACCGGAGTTCACCTACAGCTGAAGTATAGAGTTCCCAAAACGATGACAGCTTTGCCCTTTCTGTCTTTTCTCTTCACATGGCTTTCTCTGTAACTCTACCAAAGGAAAATGCAATTCAGAAACTTGAGCATGTGAATGTCCTGTGCATTGGAGGTGGTGGGTATATGCTTTATTCTCCCTTCCTCTCATGGGACAATTCTAACTCTTGTTCCGCACTAGTTTTCAGAGGGTTCTTGGTGGGACTGAGTGTCAGTTGCCCACAGTGGTCTTCTGCTTGTCATTACACAACTTTTTGGCTCTTCTCCCTTCACTGTCTCACTTTCTTCTTTTCGTGTGTTTACTGGGATCACCTCTGATATGAGCTAGCTGCACCCAAGACTTTTTCTTAGGACAAGAACCCAGCCTAAGCTAGGCACAGAGACCCAGAAACCAGAAAAGTCTAAGGATGTGGAGAAAGAAAATTAAATTTTGTCAGCGGGACATTCGGTGTAATGGTTTCCAGTACCTGGGTGTTTTGTCTGTAGGAGAAACAGCACCATCTCTTGGTCACTGGTTCAAAGCACACACTCCATTCGGTAGACAGCACTGGACATAACAGGGGGTTGTCTCAATGGTGGTGCTTTAATTGTGGCTTCCACAGGCCCATTCACCAGTCTACCAGGCCTCTTGTTCTCAGCTGATAGCGTATGTGATAAGATTACTGAATTCCAAAGGCATGTGCCCATCATTTCTCTTGCTTTTAAATGAGATCCTCTGTGACAAACAACTTTGTATGCAATATTATTATATTGACATTCCATTAGGTCCACAGATGTTGATGTTGGCAAAACTATTTTGGATAGGGAAAGAAGAAAGAGAGTTTATTCCAGTTAGGACAAATCTCTGCCCCTCCTTGATGGAAGATTTCCAACATACTTAACATGTCCACTGAGTTCCAAGGAATGGTATAGTAGCAGGGGCTCAATGTTGGACTTTGTTATTGGCAGCATGGGCTTTCTGCCTTGAAGGAGGAACTCCATACTGTTGATACCTTGGATAGCCTTGTTCCTGTCCCTAGTAATACCTGGGCCTACAGAACAAGGGTTGTTGTTGCTGAATAAAGAAGCTAATTGATGTCCGCAAAGTGGATGCTGTCTACTCTGACTCTTCTTGCCCACCTGACTATTGAGAGCTTCCTACTCAGTGGATGTGATGAGTGATAGAATCAAGTGTACCTGCCCAAATAGACCTGCCCCACCCAGGCAGGGTCAGGTTCATGACCCACCCAGGAAGGGTCAGACTCATGTCCCTCCCAGGAAATAGGAATATCGCCAATTGCTGCCCTCCCTGACCCTTTAAATCCTCATTTGCCATAACCCATGTGTGGAATTCCTTTCTTGACTTCACCCCACCTGCATCCAGGTGGAAATAAAGACCACATTATTTCTACAGAACAGGAATTCTGTTTTTCTTTATTTCATGCCTTGGAATAAGGTCCAGAACCTTTCAATGGGTCACAAAAATCCTCACACTATTCATCAGTTTTGAGGAGGTCCATCCATATACTTATTCCTCAGATTTCCTTGTTACTTATATCTAAATATTATTTCCAAGTCTCTGAGCAACAGATAAAACCCTTAGCCACTTCCCAGGAGCCACAGTAGATCTGTACCTCAGGCAATATCTCCTTGTATGATGTAACTCAAAGTTTTCCCCACTGACAGCATTGCCTTTCTCCATTTTCTTTCAGAGCCCCTTCTGAACAGAATGGCAATATTGCAGCAGTCCCCTTCTAGTCTATGCCAACATATTGTGCAGACCCATCTTTTGTTGCTTTTTGTTTGTATTGGGTTTTTCTGTGTGTTTTTTTTTTTTTTTGAGACAGGATCTTGCTCTGTTGTCCAGAATAGAATGCAGTGGCATCATCATAACTCGCTTCAACCTAAAACTCCTGGGCTTAAGTGATCCTCTTGCCTCAGCCTCTTCCTCCATGCTGGGACTAGAGGTGTGCACCACCATGCCTAGCTACTTTTTCTATTTTTTGTAGAGACAGAGTCTTGCTCTTGCCCCAGCTGGTCTTGATCTCCTGGCCTCAATGGATCCTCCCACATTGGCCACCCAAAGGGCCAGGAGTACAGGTGTGAGCCACTGTGCCTGGACAAGACCCATCTTTAAGCCAGACATAAGTTTTTTTTTTTCCTTTAACAACTGAGAATTTCTCATGAGGCCCTAGATTCTGAGCCACCTGTCTATGGAACTTAACATTTGTAAGTTCCTCTTGACCTATATAAGCTTGAACTTTTATATTGGCAGTTCATGATGAGCAGCTCAGATCATATCAATCTTGATGACATCTATGTCCAGCCTCTACTAGAATCCAGTGCCCTTACAGCAGAATAGAGCACAGCACTGTGCCAAAATCCTGGGATTCTGTGCTTTAGATTTCTATTGGGGGTTGTCAAAGGACTTACAGAGCGTCCTTACTCGCCATCCTTACTTTGGATCATCTGGATTCTTAGGCTTAAGTGGCAAGAGAGTGTGCCAACACCCTGGACCTGTCATAGAGCCTTTTCATTCTCTGGAGACACAGGTGTCTCAGTAAACTGGTTAGAGAAATATAACCAAGTGGGTGAGTATACATACCTCCTTCTTAGGATGTGCCAGGGGTAGAAACTGGACTTTCACTACAAGTTATAGCAGGTATTCTTAATTTCAATCTTGATATTTTGGGTTTCATAATACTTGGTTGTAGGAATTTTCCTGTCCATTGTAGGATGTTTATCCAAGCATCCTTGGCCTCTATTAGAGGCCTGTAGCCGCTAACTTGCTCAACTCAGGTATGGTGACCAAAATGTTTTCTATGCATTGCTTGCCAAATGTTCCCTAGTGGACAACATCACCTTTGGTTGAGAACCATTTCTATATGGGGATATGTCAACATTCCTTTCTCCGGTTTTTTGTGTCTCTTTGCCAAGCCAGTCAGCATGATGTTACCAATGTAGTGAATCAGAGTGATGTTTTATGACATGTCCAGATGATCAAGTTCCCTGTGGACCATCCTATGATAGAATTTGAGTAGGTCCTGAAGTAAGGCTGTTAGGGTATACTGCTGTTTCTGAATAGTAACAATTTGCTGCTTCTGATTTTCTTGAAAACTGATGTGTGGAGAAAACGATTTTCCAGATCAATAGCTGCACACCAGATAGCAAGAATATTTTGATTTGCTGGAGCAAAGATACCATATCTGGATCAGAAACTGCAAGTGGAGTTACCATCTAGTTTTCCTACCTGTTAAACACAGGAATTAAGCAGAGGTACATCTATCAAATCTTTGAGGGTGGTGCTAATTAATCTCTGCAGTTCACACAGGGAGGCGGTATTATTTTTAGCTTATGGTTTTGTTAGAGACGGATGTTCCAGGGGCTTCTACTTGGTCCTACCTATTATAACTGTTCTCATTTCATGAGCCAGGGAACAAGTGCAGGAATTTTTCCAGTTGACAGGCATGTCTAGTCCAAATATGCATTTAGGACCTGGGAAATAAACTCAGAATGGGTCTACACAACCCACTGAGCCCTCTGTGTGATGGACTTGGATACAAATTTCATTTATTACGTGACCACCCAAAGCTCTTAACTTATTCAGGAGTTCCTAAGACTTAGCATAAACTCAGAGCAGTGTGTAATAATACCCTTAAATGTCTAGGTATGACCTTTGCACATTCATCCTGCTAATAGCTATAGGTCCTTTAGGGAAAGGTTTGGAATATACAGTTGTGACAATGTTTCAATATCTTTGCTCAAGAGGACCCAACTTCTGCTTACATCTTTGGGCCCTGAGTATGTGAAGTAATTTTAGTGTGGGAACTAAATGAGAGTCTATGACTTTTTTGTGTGCTTTTCATCTATTTTATTCCGAGGGACCCTGTTGTCATTTAGTACTCCCACAGATTCCTGAGGGTCAAACCATTCTGATTGCCTGCTGTCCACTATGGTAATTGTGCCCCTTTGTCTCTGCTGATGAAGTATTAATTAACACATATCTTTTGCCACTCTGCCAATATTTCCATTGAAATCAGAAAACCAATCCAATCATTCCTGGTCTGGAAAGGACAGTTGTTGCAGAAACTTCGAGGGTGCCTATGCTTCTCTCGTTAATGTTTTCTTTTTTTTTTTGAGACAGAGCCTCAAGCTGTCACCCTAGATAGAGTGCTGTTGCATCACAGCTCACAGCAACCTCCAATTCCTGGGCTCAAACGAGTCTCCTGCCTCTGCCTCCCAAGCAGCTGGGACTACAGGTGCCCGCCACAACGCCTGGCTATTTTTTGGTTGCAGCCGTCATTGTTGTTTGGCGGGCCCGGGCTGGATTTGAACCCGCCAGCTCAGGTGTACGTGGCTGGCGCCTTAGCCCGTTGAGCCACAGGCGCCAAGCCACATTAATGTTTTCTTATATTTGCTTCCTTGGTGCCTTTCCAGGAATCATGCCCTTCTAGGAAGTAGGTGAGCAGGTTACAGATAAATACACTACAACATTCCTATGATTCTTTCTCATACAAACCTATGGTTTGACCTTCTCTATAAAACGCTTTGCTTTCCTTTCCATACATTGTATAAGGGATGTTCTGGCATTTCAGCTTCATTGAATGTAGGCCACTACTGAATACCAGTTTCATTTAACCAATCAAGCAAACCATTAGAGACACTTATAGCTGCTTGATTTAGCACATGCAAATGAGAACCTTAGGTAAAGATATCCACGTTGTAAATTTAGCCTGGCTCATTTGGCTTGCTGATTTGACTTTACAAGTGGGTCTGGCAATAATGAAAGGTGGTAGGTAGGATTTAGGGCAGAGCAGACATCTTTTTGCAAGGCAACTGCTGTATATGTGATCATTACAGAATCTTTAAATAAGGGAAGGTCAGTCTCCTCAAATATAAGAGGAAGCATTGGCAAGGGAGTCTCAGGGATGTTTAGGGAGCTAGTCTGAGGTCACCTTAAATATCCCAATCCTAAGTCTCAGGGTCCCACTTCTTTTCAACTGGTGTCCTAACTTTAACATGGTAACTTGGAAAGGGAGTGAATTCAATTTCATTTTACTCTAGCAACTTGCACAAATAAATTTGGTTCTGATTCTCAGCTATGATCTGGCCTTAGGCCATAAGAAATAAGAAATTCTTTGGGCCACCCTAGAAGATTTCTGATTTTCTCACCCTATCTTGAGCTAAGAGATTAAAGCCCAGAGTTTAGCATTTTCTTTCCTAAGCTGTCTAATGCTTTTGAAGTTGTCAGCCTCCACAGAATATAAATTAACATTACTAATACATGGTAGAGTACAGCAGCTCCAAATTTTCCAATTTCCTTTCTTTCAACTGGCTCTTCATTTCAAGCAACCATGTACACTAATTTATGCAATTATAGTACCACTGCCTGCCATGGATTACTAGATCTCCATTTTCTACTTAAGAAAAGGTGATGACTATATTTATGTGAAACTGGCAAGGAAGTTCATCCTCCAGTGAACAAAAGGTATTGCTGTTCAAAGCCAAGGCTATTGGGAACACTCTAGAATCAGAACAGGATGGGGAGGCAGATAAGAAGCTTAGTCACTGGCGATGATGCCCAAGGAAGAGAAGGAGAGAAAATTCTCTTGGCTTCTCTTCTCCTAGTGAAAAGAGTTTTCTCTAGTCTTCTCCTGTTATCTTTCATCAGCTGAAACTTCCCTAGAAGCCAAATGGCAAAAGAATCCAGGAAATATAGTTTCCTCAAATTCAGAGCAGACAAGGACAAGAAATAGATCTTAGAGCAGTGAAATGGCCCAGCTCAGGATATTCTAATACTTCATTTCACCCAGATGTTACATACCGTATTACTTACTCTATTTTCTGTCCCCTAATCACATCTTTTGTTCTCCTGCTTCTGAATCTTTGTTACTGCCCTTCCTAGACAGCCTTTCATTTTGCTCTTTGTATATCTTAAGCCAGCCTTCACTTCAAAATCTAATTCAAACCCCATATATATAATAATTAAAAAAAAAACTGTCCAGACTAATATCCTCTCTTACCTCTGAACTCCTACAGTATTAATTCATACACTAAGCCCTTGTTGAGCTCTTACTAGATGCCAGTTACTACGCTAACCATGAAGATGGACATTACACTTTGTTTGCCCTCAGGGAATCAACAATAGGACAGGGTGAGGGGGAACATGTTTATAAATAATTATAAGACACGTATGATTCTACTGAACTGCCTTGCCCATTACATTCCATGGGACATGCTTAGTTATTTTGTTTATTTAGGTTATTTTGTTATCATGTAAGCAATCTCCATGCTATCCTCTCCAACTCCTATACTCCCTACCACAGTTGATTGGACTAGGGTGTGAAGTCATTCCAAGGACAGTCATTCAGTGAGCTAACTGATAACCAACAACAGAAGTTGGTTGAAAAAATGGCCAGGGAGAATCATGATCCCTTTTTGGGAGATATGACAACGGGTAACTGCTATAGACTGAATGTTTGTTCCCCCAAACATTTATTTATTGAAATCCTTATCCCCAGTGTGATGGTGTTTGGAAGTTGGTCTTTGGGAGGGCCATTGGAGCCCTCATGAATGAGATTAGTCCCCTAATAGGAGACCAAGGAGGGCTCTCTCACTCTTTCTACCTTATGAGGACTCAGCAACAATAAGGAAGTGTGCCCTTACCAAATACAGAATCTGCTGACATCTTGATCTTGGACTTCCCAGATTCTAGAACTGTAGGTAATACATTTCTTTCTTTCTTTTTTTTTGACAGAGCCTCAAGCTGTCACCCTGGATAGAGTGCTGTGGCATCACATCTCACAGCAACCTCCAATTCCTGGGCTCAAGCAAGTCTCTTGCCTCCGCCTCCCAAGTAGCTGGGACTATAAGTCCGGCCATTTTTTGGTTGCAGCCATCATTGTTGATTGATTCATTCAATGTTGCAGTCTTTCATTGTTGTTTGGCGGGCCCGGGCTGGATTCGAACCTGCCAGCTCACGTATACCTGGCTGGCGCCTTAGCCTGTTGAGCCACAGGTGCCGAGCCAATAAATTTCTGTTGTCTGCAAGCCATCCAGTTTTTAGTATTTTGTCTTAGCCAGCTGAACAAAATAATACTAAGAATCTCTAGAGCAATGCTGTATAATAGAACCTTCTATAATGATGGGACGATTCTGTATCTGTGCTGTCCGACAGAGTAGGCATTAGCCACATGTAGTTATTTGGCATGTGTTACCAAGGATTTTATTTAACTTTAATTCATTTATATTTAAATAGGCACATGTGACTGCTGACTATCTTATTTGACAGTACAATTGTAGAGAAAGTCAGAACTGTTGGAAAAAGGAAATCTAGGTGGCTGTAGTGGGTTTTGTGCAAGGTTAGAGCAGATTTTTTGAGTGGGCAGAGGGAGCTGGTGACCAGGAGAGAACAGAGCTTAAAGCAGAAAAGAAAGCAGAGAAGTCAGAGAATTCACTTTGAATCAAGAATGGCTGGCTCTGAAGACTCTACATCTTAGTTCTAGCCTTATAGTAACCCCACCTTTTAATTGAGCGAGTTCTTGTTTTTTGCTTCATATGGTTCTAAGTTTGTACAAAGTGCTTTGGAAGCCCAGTAGAGGCAGCATCCAAGCATACTTTGAGGTTCAGGAAGGAACATCTGAGGCAGGTCCTAGAGGTGAGCAGGAGTTTGCCAGGTAGCAAAAAAAGGAACAGGGGCATTCTGGAGGGACTTGTGTCAGAAGCCAAGGAGTGGGGCGGTGCCTGTGGCTCAAAGGAGTAGGGCGCTGGCCCCATATGCCGGGGGTGGCGGGTTCAAACCCAGCCCTGGCCAAAAACTGCAAAAAAAAAAAAAAAGAAGCCAAGGAGTGGGAAATGACAGGCAGCCAAAGGACAGGGGATGTTATACAGTACTACCTACATCATATGCTTGTTGTGACGTTAGATGACAAAAAAATACAGTAGAACCTCTGTAAATTGACTACCCAAGGGTCTGTAACAAACTGGTCAACATATGGAGATAGTGGTCAACATTAAGGAACTAGGCCTATGCACTAATACATGTGGTGCATGTCTGGTCTACAAAAATTAGGTCAACTAAAGCAGGTGGTTAAGGTAGGGAGGCTGTCAACTATGGAGGTTCTACTGTATTGTAGCTTCTATAATTTGAGCTCTTTCTATATGCTAAATTGTTCTGAGTGCTTTCTAAAAATTGATTCATTCAATATTTACAAAAACCTACAAGGTATGTTTTATTGCTCCATTTTACAGATGATGAATATGGAATTTAGAGAGGTTTAGTAATTTTTTCAAGGTCACACATTATGTTATCCAACTCCAAAATCTGAGTCTTAAACTGCTGTAGGTTACCACTATTGCATAATTCTAGTGCATATAATTTATTAATTTAAATATAAGTTGTTCAGAGTCCTTCAGCACGATGGCTGCCATATAGTAAATGCTAAATAAAATTTAACTATCTGGAACTCTTATAGCATAATGACTCAAAGAAGGGCCTTGAAGTCAAACAGATCTAGGTTCAAATTCTGGTTCTACCCCTTCCTACCTCCAAGAAAAGAAAGTGTAGGACCTTTGTTGATTTGTAAAATGGGATGTATTACCTAATTTTCAGGGTTGTTGTTAGACAAAATGAGTTTGTGTGCGCACATATGTGTGTATATATATATGCTGTAGAACCTCTGTAATTTGACCACCCAAGAGACTGTAGCAAACAGGTCAACATACAGAGGTGGTCAACATAAGGACCTGGGCCTACTGTATTGATATGTACATGTGGTGCACATCTGGTCTATGAAAATTAGGTCAACTTAAGGAGTTTGTCAATGTAAGGAGGTGGTCAACTATGGAGGTTCTTGCTGTGTATAAATTATCTTGCACATAGAAAATGCTTAGGCAAAGATAGCTATTTATGTTATTCTAGCAAAAAGGAACAAGTTGGGGAAAGGCTTAAGGTGAGGAGAGAGAAAGAGAGGAAGAAGTGAATTCCGGGGCTTGAATGTATTTTATTTTGTCAGGAGCACAGGGTGGTTGAGGGAATGGTTTAAAAATGAAGCTGTACAGGTCAACAAATCTGATCTTCAGGGCCTAGTAGGCCATTGCAAAGAGTCTGGAAGGATAGTGGACAAGTGTGTCCTGTAGGACAGGCTAGGCTATGCTGCAGTAACCAATGTTCTGAAGAACAAAAACAAAAACATGTCCTTTGGGAATCAGCTGTGGTTCTGTTTCATTTCATCTTTAGCCTGGAATCTAGACTGATGAAACAGCTTCTCTCTGAAACAAATTGCTTGCAGACAGAAACGAGAAATGTTGAACCCACAAGCTGACTCTAAAAGCTTCTGCTTGGGATTGACATTCCTAATTACATTTTATTGGCCAAGGCAAGCTGCCTAGTCATGTCTACCATCAGTGGGGCTGAGGAAAGGGTAAGTCATGGAGGAGTAGTAGAACATTTGGCACTTAAATAATAAGAATGGATTCTGTGGCAAAAGAAAATGAGTGGTAACTCTACTAAAAAATGGGCAAAGGACTTGAATAGACATTTCTCCAAGACCCTACACCAATGGCTAATAAGCACATGAAAAGGAAGTGTAAATCAAAACTACAATGAGATGCCACTTCACACCCACTAAGATGGTTTTTTAATAATATTATAAAAAAGGCAAGCAGTAACAAATGTTGGCTGTGGAAAAATTGGAACCTCATATGCTATTTGTGGGAATGTGTAAGGGTACAGCTGGTTTGGTAAACCATCTGGCAGTTCCTGAAAAGTTAAACATTCAGTTACCACATAGCCCAGAAATTCCACTTCTAGAGATACACCCAAGAAAAATAAAAACATATGTCCCCACAAAAAACTTGTACATGAATGTTCACAGCAGCATTATTCATGATAGTCAAAAAGTAGAAATGGCCTAGATGTGCTTCAAGCTGATGAATGGACAAATAAAAGGTGGCATATATTCCATACAATGGAATATTATTCAGCCAAAGAAAGGAATGAAGTATCAATACATATTGTAGTGTGGATGTACCTTGAAAATATTATGCAAAATGAAAAAAGCCAGTT
Source organism: Perodicticus potto (assembly GCA_963574655.1). Lineage (NCBI taxonomy): Eukaryota > Metazoa > Chordata > Mammalia > Primates > Lorisidae > Perodicticus > Perodicticus potto. The sequence goes on from CAUYRH010134608.1 coordinate 14,635, forward strand.
ACAAAATACCACATTTCCTGATTCCCTTTGTATGAAATGTCCAGGATAGGCAACTCTATGTATACAGAAAGTAGATTAGTGTGCCTATGGTCATGGGTGTTGAGGGGAAATGGGAGAATAACTGTAAATGAGTACACAGGATTTCTTTTTGTGGTGATGAAAATCTTTTCAAATTGTAGCAATGGTTACATAGCTCTGTGAATATACGAAAAACCATTAATTTGTACACTTAACTGGGTGAACTGTATGGTATATAAATTATATTTTAATATGATGTTTCCTATATGTGTATTTCACATACATATATATATGAAAGAAAGATGAGTGGTATTTATTTTTATCATATTGATTTTGAGAGTCTCAAGTGGAGATGACCAGTAGGTAGTTAACCACATGGTTCTGGATCTCAGGAGAGAAATCAGGGTTGGAGATGTATGTTGGGAAATCGAGAGCACAACGGTGCTAAGTTATGTAAAAGGCAGCAATCACATAGAGGGAGTATATGCAGTGGAATAAGAAAAAGAGTGAAGGATTTGCACCTGTCTCTGCAGGATACCAACATTTAAGAGATGAGAAAAATAGAGATGTCAAAAAAAAAAAAAAAGAAAGGGAGTGGTTAGAGATAAAGTGTGATGAAGAGAGTAAAAATGGAAGGGGAGGAAAGAAAGTGTTTCCAGAAGTAAAGAGTGTCATGAACAGAAATTAAGTTAGGTCATGAAGATAATGCCCACAAGATCTGCAGGGGGGAAACCTCTAGGGACTTTGGAAAGAATGGCTTCCAGGGGGGTGTAGGCCAGAAACCAGAGAGCAGTTAAGTCTAGACATGAGTAATAGTTGAGGCATTGGAGACACCCTTGTTTAGATAATTGGAGAAATGTAGTTCTGAAGGGCAGGTATGAAAGGGGGAAGAAGAAAGCAGAGGTTTAAGTTGAGTCTGGTGGGGTTGGGTGGAAGATTTCAAGATGGGAGAGCTTTGATGTTGCTTACATTCTTACAGGAATGAAAAGGGAGATCAACTATAAGAGGAATAAAGCCCTGACCACCACTTATGAAAGTGTAGTATAGTCCCCACTCCATTCCCCCATTCTATTCATTTTGTTTACTGTGGTGCTTACCGCCTTACCGTACAGTTTACTCATTAAGTTTACTATTTGTCTCCATCCTGCTCCAAGAACGAAGGGATTTTTGTCTATTTTGTTCATTTATTAACTCCAAGTATCTAGAATAGCATCTGAAATATGGCAGGTTGAATAAATGAACCAAGAGCTAATTTTCTGGCAGCAAGAGGGGCCAGAACATAGCCAACAATATGGTTCCTGCCTTCGCAGCACTTAAGTCTTATTGTGAGGTAGACGCCATTAGATTCCACGACTTCCCGCCTTCTGCGGGTACCGAGGGAGCAAGGGAGAGCGAAGGCTAAAAAAAGCCTGTTTTCCAGATAGATGAAAAATGATGGGGGAATATTTGATAATTCTGGCCTGCGTTGAGTCTTTTTTGTTCAGAACTGTGATTTAAACATCCCCAAAGTCTTTGGTTCGCCATGTGTTTGTGCCGTCTCTGAAGATTAAACACTATTAGGTCTTTGTACTTCAAGTTTCCAAGCCTGGCACAGTAGAGTGGTAGAAAAAAGCTTTATGGCGGAGACTAAGCAGTGCCAAGCGCTTTCTCAAGTACACTTTTTTGAGAGGCAGACCTCTAGGTCCTTAATCTGTGTACTGGCAGTGATGACAAGGCAGGCGAGGGGAAGAGATTGATTCCAGCAGAGTGGCCTGCGGTGCGGGTACAGTCTAAGGAAAGAACAGCTTCGGAGACGCGGCCGCGCCCCCTACCTCCCGCCGAGGCCGCCCAACCGCGCGAACCGGGCTGCGCCTGCGCGCGGGCGGCCGGGGAGGCGAGCCGCCCGGCCAGCGCTGGGAGTCACGTGGTGCGCCGGGACGCCGCCCCGCCCCTCCGAGGCCGCCCCGCCCCTTTCCCGGCGGGACGCTCTGAGCCGCCCGAACTGCGCAGGGCCGCCGGGGGTGAGTGTCCGCGAGGGGCGCGCATCGCGCACACCCGGGCGGGTCGGGGCTGGGGCGCGGGCCGGCTGGACCCGTTGCGGGGGCGAAGGGGACAAAATGGCGGCGAAGTACGCCCTTTCACCTCCTTCTCACCTGGGAGTGCAGGCGGAGGGGGCAGGGATCGTGGCTGGGGGAGGGGAGCCGCGGTCGCTCCGGAGGGCCCGGGGGTCGGTTGGGGAGGCCTGTGGGTGGAGGTGAGAAGGCTCCGAGCCTGTCCTGGAGGGCGCCTGCCTGCCCTGCGTTCTTAGCGGGAGCGCGACGGACATGGGACCCCGCGCGGCGCGGGGTCCGAGGGTGGGTGGGAGTCTGCCTCACCTCCTCATGGTGAGTGGGGGCCCCGGCCGCGCGTGACGAGGCTTCTGGAATGTGAGAACTGCAAGGGGCCTCCAGAGGAGCCCCCCTCCCCTCCCTTCATCTGACAGGTGATCGCCATCGCCATCTCTGGTCCTCAGCGGGGTTTACCATGCTTTTCCTGCACCGTGACCCTGGTCTTACCTCTGCTGGGGAAGCAGGGCGGGAATGGTCTCCATCCAACAAATGCAAACGCTGAGGCCCGGAGGGGTGCACGGTCTAACCAGGACCTCACACCGGGGGAGAGTAGGGTCCAGCCTCCAGCTTCTGTTTTCTCAGCAGCTGCTTCGCGCCTTCTCCCCCGCTCCCCCCGCCCCGCCCCCGCCACCGTTTTCCAGGCGCGTTCCTGGAACCAGGTGGAGTGGAGAGCAGGCTCCAGGGAGTGACAGGATTATTAGAAAGCAGGCAGAAAATTGCTCCTCCGAGCGGCACCTGCTGCTGTCAGGTGGCTCCCGCTGAGATGGGCCTGCCTGCTCCAGAGCAGGTTCCTGGTGCTTGGGGATAGTATTATTCTGATTGTGCCATGTTAAATTTTCTATGAAAATAACTATTTACTATAATCTCATTTAATAAATACTAATTCCTTACGTGTATTGCAGTTTTTTTATAGTAAATTATTTACTATAATCTTACTTAATAAACACTAATTCCTTACGTGTATTGCAATTTTTTAGTTAAAAATTGATCTCATCAGTATGAACTTTTCATCCTTACAACCTGAGAGAGGATGGGAGAGGTGTGACTGGAGTTATGCTCTTTTACGAATGAGGAAACTGAGGCTCACAAAGATTATTAATTGCTCTAGATCACCAGCTGGTGAATGGTAGCTCTGGGATTAGTCTGTCTACTACCCTACTTTGGCCTAAATTGGTGCTCTGTCTCTTGGAATTATTCTGTTAACATTGACTTTTCCTCAAAACTTGTTGGGGTGCAGATTGATTTATGCCACATATTGAAGTGATTTGAATAATATCCACTAAGGAATTAAAACTTTTAATTTATCAAAAAGTCAATTTTTAATATGATTTGCAAAGTTGTCTCTGTGGGAGTATGATCTGATGGCTTTGAAGGCAGAATGATGAGAGTTTGAATCCCAGCTCCATCACTTGTCCTTTGGCAAATTAAATTTTTTTTTTGAGCTTTCATTTCCTTATCTGTAAAAAGGAATAATTTATGTCTCATAGGTTTATTTATTTATTTTTTGAGACAGAATCTCACTATGTCACTGGATTAGGTAATAGCTTTCTTTTTTGGGGGGGGGGGCAGTCTTACTTTGTCAACCATGGAAGAGTGCCGTGGAGTTACAGCTAACTGCTGATTGCAACATCAGTTTTTCTATAGTTTATTAGCAAATATGTGGACAATTGATAGATACACTGGCTGGCTGCCGCTAGGTAGGCTGGTATATTTTAGTATAGTGCTACTAGAAGGCTTTTACTACTTTGGGTCTGTAATTTACTCCTTGCCCTTTTACAACCTGTGTGCCCAAACTCAGATAAAGAAAAAAGAGGTATCCCCTCCTGGCACTTGAACCAATCTTCACATTTCCATCTCTAGGGCTCTCAGGTCAGGTATCCTCACATTCATTCTGGGACTATGGGGCAGAATGAGACAAGTAAGAGTTCAGTTCATTACAGACAGCCACTGTTCAGACACTTTGGGCTCAGTTCTAGTGGATTCTCTGCTTGCTGATTTGTTTTTTCGGTGCTTCATTTTCTGCTTGGCCATTGTTTTTCCATAGCCTAGAGTTTCTCAAATTTTATTTATTTGAGCACCACCATTAATATTTTGTCATATCAAATTTTATTTTATATTAACTGGTTTTACATTTATGATAATGGTACAAATTTTATTTGAATAAGTGTTCTATTTTTAAAAGGTTATATAAATAATAGTATGAGTAGTATAGCAAATATGAATGTAGTTAACTGAATGATTAAAATTTTGGACATTATGGATTAGGTAATAGCTTTTTTTTTTTTTTTTTCTGAGACAGAGTCTTACTTTGTTGACTTTGGTAGAGTACTGTGGTGTCACAGCTCACAGCAACCTCAAACTCTTGGGCTCAAGCGATTCTCTTGCCTCAGCTTCCCAAGTAGCTGGGACTACAGGAGCCCACCACAAGACCCGGCTATTTTTTAGAGACAAGGTCTTGCTCTTGCTCAGGCTGGTCTTGAACCTGGGAGCTCGGGCAGTCTACCTGCCTTGGCCTCCAAGAGTACTAGGATTACGGGTGTGAGCCACTGTGCCCAGCCTGCTTTCTTCTTTTAACAGCTTTATTGAGTTATATTTTGCATACCATAAAATTCATCCATCTAAAATGTACAGTTCAGTGATTTTTCATGCATTTATAGAGTTGTGTGTCTACTACCACAAGCAATTTTAGCATATTTTCAATACCCTAATATGAAATCGCATAATGATTAGGAGTCATTTCCCATTCTGGCTTCCCTTCTCACTTCTCCATGCCATCCCTTACTTCAGCCAACCACTAATCTACTTTCTGTGTCTATGGATTTGCTTATTTATGACATTTCACATTAGTGGAATCATATAGTTTGTGGTCTTTAGTGTCTGCCTTTTTTCACTTAACATAATGTGTTTAAGTTTCATCCATGTTTTATAATGTATCAGTATTTCATTCCTTTTTAAGGCAAAATATTTCATTATATAGATATACCATATTTTATTTATCCATTTATCAGTTGATGAACATTTGGATTGTTTCTACTTTTTGGGTATCATGATAATGCTGCTGTGAACATTCCTGTGCAAGCTTTTGTGTGGTCTTGTGTTTTCATTTCTCTAGAAGTGGAATTGCTGGATCATTTGGTAACTGTATCTTCAACTTTTTGAGGAACTGCCAGACTATTTGCCAAAGCAGCCGTACCATTTTACATTCCCACTGCAGGGTGTAAGGAGTCCAACTTTCTCTGACATCCTCTTCAACACTTGTATTGTCTTTTTGACTTTAGACATCTTGGGTATGAAGTTGTATCTCACTGTGATTTCGATTCGTTTTTCCCTAGTCATCATTGATTTCAACTTCTTTTCATATGTTTATTAGCCATTCATACGTATATTTTTTGTGAAGAAATAAGAACATAATCTTTCTAAGCTGATATACTAGTTAGCTATTTAACCTGACACGTGTTCCTCTTCTTCCTCTTGCTTGCTCTCTCCCTGTTGGCTTTTTAATTCATATTATTAAGTAGATCATTTCCTAGAAATCCTTTGTGATATTTAAATACCCTACTCTGAAACACATCCCTTACATATTTTTATTAATCTACACATTGTAGTACCTGTTTGTCTAAGTGCTGCCAGAACTATTTTGAATTTGTTTAGGAAAAGAAAATCATGCATCTTCAATACCACTGACCTTCAGAGGCAGAGACAATCTGTCAGGTATGAAATTGAACAGTAAGTAGTGCACAAGACATAGTGATGTCAGTGATATAAGCATTTGGTAGAACTCAAGAGATAATTCAGTCTTGAACCTTTGTTCTTTTTTCTCCCCTTCTAAAAGGCCTGGTAATTAGAATTTGTGACTTCTGGATCAAAAAATTTAAAGTCAAAGCTGAGTTTAATCTGTAATTTGGAAGTACTTTAAGTTTAAATCATTATAGTTTTTAAAAGTTGTAATTGCATGTATTTCAGAAATTCAGACAAATAGCAAAGAAAAAAACCCTACAGTCACCGTGGTATACCGTTGCTAGTTACTGATTACTGGTTTATGCCATCAGATTCTTCACATACAATTTCTTTGAAACAGACAGTACACCTAATAAGTAAATAATATAAATAAGTGCTCCAGAGAGAGAGGAGGATGGGCAGTGCTGGAGATGGGAGTAAGGATATGTTGGAGTCCTGCCCCGAGAGCAGCATCTGCTGAGACCTGTGGAAACCAGTGGCGAGTGACCAAAGAAAGATAGAGTTAGAAAGTATGGTAAAGAAAGACAAGAGAAAGAGTAGAATTAAAAAGTGGGAGCTCAGGGGTTCATTGCCCCTCATGGGGTTCTGGTAATGGCAACAAGTGTTTGCTCCACTCTGCTTTTATTGTAGTCTGTTTGCCCAGTAAGATGAGGGAGGGAACAAAGTTTCTGGGATTGATCTTATCAGTTTCCATTGTTATTATAATTAACCTTAAGGGTAGCCTTCAGAAATCTGAAATCTGAGCATTGTATTGGGAGAGCCTCCTGCTTGAGGTCACACACACAGATTTCTAGGGAGGTGTTAAGCGTTGCTAGTTCTCTGTGGAGTAAAACGCCACCAGCCTTAATTTCCTTTGAGGGATTGGTGGGAGGGAGGCATTTTCCTCCCATCACCACCGCAGAGGTTTTTCCTCTGCTAAAAGGGATGTGACTTCTGCCCTCATCTCCGAACTCCGAACTACTCCTATGATCTCTGCCCCGGGTAAATGCAAATCTCCACAGTGGGTATCTGCTTTGCCTGTTTAATGGGCGGGAAACACCCTAAAAGATGTATCTTTTCTAGGACATTGTCATAGCCTCTTCTGTGACCTTTATTCTCCTCAGAGTGCTCACAGACCTAGCAGAGTGTTTGTAAGCTGTATCCCCAACAGGCTAGAATTTCAGAAAAGGCAAGAAGCTTGCTAGTAACGGCTAGCTTAAACGTAAACTAGCTGACTTTTCTTTGTTCCAACTCAGCTTACTTTTTAGGTTTCCTCTTTTTCTGGGGATGCTTTCCTTTACCAAGAATGGGGTCTTCAGTCCCTATTCACCCAGCAAGGATAGATGGGTTGTAAATCCCTCTCTATCTTTATTAAGGTATAATTGATAAATATAAATTGTATATATTTATGGTATACTATATGATTGATATGTGTATCTTGTGAAATGATTAAACCAAACTAATCAACATATTAATCACTTAACATACTTAATTTTTGAGAACATTGAAGATCCAATCTCTTAGGCGGCACCTATGGCTCAAGGAGTAGGGAACCACCCCCATATACCAGAGGTGGTGGGTTCAAACCCAGCCCTGGGCCAAACACTACAACAACAACAACAACAACAACAACAAGATCTAATCTCTTGTCAATTTTCAAGTATTATAATACTCTTAATGCATTATTCTTAATTGTAGTTTCCATGCTATACAATAGGTCTGCGGAATTTATTTAACTGATTTCTTTTTGTATCATTTAACCAATTTCTCTTCATCCTCACATCCCCAGTCCTCTGGCAACCACCATTCTATTGTTTGGTTCCGTGAGTCTGACATTTTTTAGATTCTACCTATAAATGAGATAATACTGTGTTTTTCTGTGTTTGGTTTATTTCACTTAGCATAATGTTCACCAGATTCATCATTTTTCATAAATGACAAGATTTCTTCCTTTTTAAGGGCTAAATAATATTCCATTATGCGTCTGTACACTGCATTTTCTTTATCCATTCATTCATTGATGGACTCTTAGATTGATTCCGTATCTTGGCTGTTGTGAATTATGCTGCAGTGGACTTGGAAGTGCACGTATCTCTTTGATATGCTTATTTTCATTTTCTTTGATTATATATCCAGAGGTGGGATTGCTGGATTATGTGGTGGTTCTATTTTTAATGTTTTGAAGAACCTCCCTACTGTTTTCCATCGTGGCTATACTAATTTACACTCCTACCAACAGTGTGTAGGGGTACTCTTTTCTCCACATCTTCACCAACACTTGATGACTTTTGTCTTTTTGTTGTTGTTGAGACAGAATCTCATGTCGTCCTCCGTAGAGTGCCTTGGTATCACAGCAACCTAACTCTTGGGCTTAAGCAGTTCTCTTGCCTCGGCCTCCTGAGTAGCTGGGACTATAGGTGCCCACCACAACGCCTGGCTATTTTTTTGGTTGCAGTTGCCCTTGTTGTTTAGCAGGCCCTGGCTGGGCTCCAACTCGCTAGCTTTGGTGTATGTGGCCAGTGCCTACTCACTGAGCTACGGGCACCGACTTTTGTCTTTTTGATAATGGTCTAAAAGGTGTGAATTGCTATCTCATTGTGGTTTTAATGACAATTAAAATGGCAATTAATCACTTGACCATTTATATTCTTCCTTTGAGAAATATCTACTTAGGTCCTTTGTCCATTTTTTTAATTGAATTGTTTTCTTGCTATTGAGTTGTTGAGTTCCTTATATATTTTGAATGTTAACTATTAATCCATTATCAGAGGTGAAGTTTATGGATATTTTCTCCTATTTCATATGTTGTCTCTTTACTATGTTGTTTCCTTTGCTGTGCAGAAACTTTTTAGTTTGATGCAATCTCATTCATCTGTGTTTGTTTTTGTTGCTTGTGTTTTGGGGTCATATCCAAAAAAATTAAAGCCCAGACTGATGTGAAGAAACTTTTCCTCTATGTTTTCTTCTATTATAGTTTTACAGTTTCAGGTCTTACATTTAAATCTTTAATACAGTTTTTAGTTCATTCTTATATATGGTGTGAGATAAGGGTCCAATTTCTTTCTTCTGAATGTGGATATCCAGTTTTCCCGGCACCATTTGTTGAAGAGACTCTTCCTTCCCTATTATGTGTTCTTGGCACTTTTGTTGTGCATTGGTTGGCTGTAAGTGCATGGATTTGTGGGTTTCTGTTCTGTTCTTTTGGTCTCTGTATCTTTTTTTTTTTAGGTAAAAACTTTATTTATTTTTTGTCTTTTTTTATTGTTGGGAATCATTGAGGGTACAGACAACCAGGTTACACTGCTTGCATTTGTTAGGTCAAGTCCCTTTTATGAAACCCTGACCTCTTACCTCCAGCCCTTCCTCTCTCTGCTCCTCCATTCCCCCTCCCCCCATCATGTATTAGCATCAGTTGTCCTCATGTCAGAATTGAGAATGTTGGATTCGTGCTTCTCTATTCTTGTGATGCTTTGCTAAGAAGAATTTGTTTCAGCTCCATCCAGGTTAATACAAAAGATATAAAGTCACCATCTTTTTTAGTGACTGAATAATATTCCATGGTATACATATACCACAGTTTGTTAATCCATTCCTGGATTGGTGGGCATTTAGGTTGTTTCTACAATTTGGTAATTATAAATTGAGCTGTAATAAATAGTCTAGTGCAAATGTCCTTATGATAAAAGGAATTTTTCTTCTGAGTAGATGCTTAGAAATGGAATTGCAGGATCAAATGGGAGGTCTAATTTGAGTTGAGGATTTTCCATACTTCCTTCTAAAAAGGTTGTGTTAGTTTGCAGTTCCATCAGCAGTATAAAAATGTTCCCTTCTCTCCACATCCACACCAGCATCTGCAACTTTAAACTTTGTGATGTGGGCTGTTCCCACTGGGGTTAGGTGATATCTCAGGATGGCTTTGATTTGCGTTTCTCTGATGATTAGTGATATGAGCATTTTTTCATATATTTGTTAGTCATTCATCAGTCTTCTTTAGAGAAGGTTCTATTCATCTCACTTGCCTGAGGATATAAGGGATTATTGGCCTTTTCTTTGTTGCTTAATTTGAGTTCTCTGTAGATTCTAGTTATCAAGCTTTTGTCCAATTCACAATATGCAAATATCTTTTCTCACTCTGATGGTAGTCTCTTTGCTTTGGTTTTTGTCTCCTTAGCTGTACAGAAGCTATTCAGTTTAATGAAGTCCCATTTGTTTATTTTTGTTGTTGTTGGAATTGCCATTGGAGTCTCCTTCATAGTCTTTCCTCAGGCTGATATGTTTAAGTGTTTCCACCACACTTTTTTCAAGGATTTTTATTGTTTTAAGCCTTAGATTTAGATTTTTTTTTTTTATCCATCTTGAATAAATTTTAGTGAGTGAGAAAGCTGCGGGTCCAGTTTCAGTCTTTTACATGTGGTTATCCACTTCTCCCAGTACCATTTATTGAATAGGGATTCTTTAGCCCAGTGTATGTTCTTGTTTGGTCTATCAAAGATCAGGTGGCTGTAAGATATTAGTTTCATCTCAAGATTTTCTGTTCAGTTCCAGATGTCTGTATCTCTGTTTTTATGCCAATCCCATGCTGTTTTGATCACTTTGGCCTTTTAGTATAGCCTAGAGTCTGGTAGGCTGATGCCCCAGCCTTGGTTTTTTTTTTTTTTTTGCCACAGAGGCTCAGTACGTTGCCCTCGGCAGAGTGCTGTGGTGTCACAGCTCACAGCAACCTCAAACTCTTGAGCTTAAATGATTCTCTTGCCTCAGCCTCCCAAGTAGGGTCTGGGACTATAGGCACCTGACACAATGCCCGGCTATTATTTATTTATTTATTTATATCTTGCAGTTTTTGGCCAGGACTGAGTTTGAACCCGCCATCTCTGGTATATTGGGGCCGGTGCCCTACTCCTTTAAGTCACAGGTGCTGCCCAATTTACTTATTTTTGTTGTTACAGTTGTCATTGCTGTTTAGTTGGCCTGGGCCAGGTTTGAACCCACCAGGCTGGGTGTATGTGGCTGGTGCTCTATGCACTGAGCTAGGGTGCTGCCCTAGCCTTGTTTTTATTACTAAGAATTGCCTTAGCTATATGGGTTTTTTTCTGGTTCCATACAAAATGAAGAATTATTTTTTCCAAATCTTGAAAGTATGTTAATGTTATTTTAGTGGGAATTGCATTGCATCAGTAGGTTGCTTTGGATAGTATAGACATTTTGACAATGTTGATTCTTCCCAGTCATGATCATGGTATGTTCTTCCATTTGTTAATGTCCTCTGCTATAGAGGTCCTTCACCTCTTTTGTTATGTATATTCCTAGGTATTTTATTTTCTTTGAAGCTACTGTGAAGGGAGTTGTTCTTTGATTAACTTATTTTATTGGCATATACAAAAGCTACTGATTTGTGGACATTGATTTTATATTCTGAGACTTTAGTGTATTTTTTGATCATTTCCAGGAGTCTTGGAGTTGAGTCTTTGGGGTTCTGTAAGTATAAGATCATATTGTCGGCAAAGAGGATGAGTTAAACTTCCTTTGTCCCCATTTGGATCCCCTTCATTACCTTCTCTTGCCTGATTGTACTGGCAAGAACTCCTAGCATTATGTTGAATAGTAGTGTTGATAGAGGACAACCTTGTCTTGTTCCTGTTCTGAGTGGGAAAGGTTTCAGTTTGACTCCATTTGCTATAAGATTAGTTGTGGGTTTGTTATAGATGGTTTCAATCAGTTTAAGAAATGTGCCTCCTATGCCTATATTCTTCAGAGTTCTAATTAGAAAAGGATGTTGAATTTTTCAACATTGAAAAGCTTTTCCTGCATCTATTGAGAGGATCATATGGACTTTGTTTTTGCTTCTGTTGATATGGTGAGTTATGTTTATGGACTTGAGTATGTTAAACCAACCTTGCATCTCTGGGACGAAACCTACTTGATCGTGATGTATGACTTTTGTAATGAGAAGGTAGGATTTCATTGAGAATTTTTACATCTATATTCATTAGCAAAATTGGTCTGAAGTTCTCCTTTTTAGTTGGGTCTTTTCCTAATTTTGGTATCAGGGTGATGTTTGCTTCCTAGGGTGTTGGGGAAGGTTCCTTCCTTCTCAGTTTTTTGGTATAGTTTCTGTAGTATGGGTATAAGCTCTTTTTTGAAGGTTTGATAGAATTCTGGTGTGAAGCCATCTAGACCTTTTTTGTTGGGAGATTTTTTATTGTTTCTTTGATCTCAGTGCTTGAAATTGGTCTGTTCAGGAGGTCTATTTCTTCTTGATTAGGTCTAGGGACAGGGCGTGATTCCAAGTATTGATCCATTTCCTCCACATTGTGAAATTTCTGGGTGTAGAGTTTCTTTAGTACTCAAAGCTCTCCAGAATCCTTCAGTGGCAGGTCTCACTGTGCCCTCCAACAGCAGTTCCTGTGGGGTATGGGAGTCCCTGAGCCTGTCAGAATTTAAGGTTCAGTCCCAGCAAGTGGAACTAAGAAGGCTGTATCCTTGTAGGAGGTCCGCCCTCTCAGCTTTGTAGTGATCTTCCCAACAGTGGCTGCCCTCTGGCTGCCAGGATCTTCCCAATATGGCCATCTCTACCACAGCCAAACTGCTGGCAAATCCACACCAGTCAGCCCTCAAATCTGGCTTTTGTAAGATGTTCGGTTGCCCCCACTCTTCAGGCTTTCCAATCAACGTGTAGCTTCCCCAGAGAAGCAAAGAGTGGACCCATCCTGGACTTCATCGGTGGAGCTGGTTGCTCCTGCTTGCTTACGCAAACTTGCCTAGTGTGTCAGAACTCTGCCACTCTGATTCATGCGCTGTATCCAGTACCTTGCCACCTCATTGCACATCCTGAGCCACAGTTCCAGGCAAAGTCTCTGTGCCAAGCACAGCCTGGCTTTCTCCCTTTCCTCAGTTGTAGTAGGAGAGTTCAGCTGAATTATCTTTCTCATCCACCATTTTGCTCTACCCCCTCTGTATCTGTTTTTATACCAGTACAATGTTGTTTTGATTACTATAGCTTTGTAGTTTATCTTGAAATGAAGTAGTGTGGTGCCTACAGATTTTGCTCAAGATTCTTCAATAATTCTGGGTCTTTTGTGCCTCCATACAAATTTTAGGTTTGCTTTTTCTTTCTCTGTGGAAAAACATTGGGTGAGACTAGGAGGGAATTGTGGGAAGATAGTGGACTAGAAGTAGCTTTTGCCAGAGGCTCATGCCCAAAGAGAGAGAGAACTGGACTGAAGTGGATGGAAAGCATATGAGAGGAGCTTTGCACTGAGAGGACTGCATGAGGTACACATCACCCTGGCTGAACCAAGTGGCAGAAACAAGGAAGTGGAAGAGAAACAACAGGTACGAGCCCAGCTCTCAAAGGGGAGACCCCTCCCCCCAAGCAGGAGCTCCATGGTGGATGACCAGTCAGCCAGTGAACTGGGTTCAAAAGTCTCCTGACCTTATCCAATGGGAGAGCAGTTGCTAAGTCTCAGTCCTCCTTCATTATTGAGGTCCCACTACTGAGACTGGGCTCTATTCTATCTGGCACAAAAGATCAAATATTTTTCTTGCAATCCTGAGCACCCAGATTGCCATTCCCCCACCCTAGTTGTTGGAAGCTGTAGAGTCCAGAGTGTTTGACAAGCTCACTGGAAAGTTGGGAAGTCTGCTGGCCGCCAAGTTGCAGCATAAGAACAGTAGCATGGTAGTCCAAGCTTTTGTGAGGAGAGGGTGAACTACCCTTCTCCAGCTCCTCAGGAATTCTCAGGCAGTTCTGTTTTCTGCCCTTCAGGACAATTGCACTTCATTGAGTGGTTGGGACCAGTGCTTTAAGCACTGACTTTTACTTGTGACTGAACTTTGAATCTGCCTCCTCTAATAGGCATGGCTCTCTGAGCTTGATTGGATGGGCAGGTGGGTGTCTGAGTGATTTTGGGTCAAACTTTGGACTTCTGGCCTCCTCTAGGCAGGGCTCTCTGAGCTCAATTGGGTGGGCAGAGCCGAGGTTTGAGCTTCTTTGAACTGAACTTTGGATCTCTGGCCTCCACCATGCGGGGCTCTCTGTGCTCAATTGGGTGGGCAGAGCCAGGGTTTATGTGACTTTGAACTTTGGACCTCTGTCCTCCATCATGGGGGGCTCACTGAGCCCAATTAGGTGGGTGGGGATGAGGTTTAAGGGACTTTGGACTGAACTTTGGATTAGCCCTCTCACTGGGTGGAGGCACGCTGAGCTCAATTGAGTGTGTGGGGCTGGGTTTAAGCAACTGAACTGAACTTTGGATTAACACTTTCCGAGGCTCACTGAGTGTGTGGGGCCAGGTTTAAGCAACTGAATTGAACTTTGGATTAACACTGGGCCGAGGCTCACTGAGCTCAAGTGGGTGGGCTGTACTCGGTGCCTGAGTAACTCTTATCTGAACATTAGACCTGTGCCTCCTGAGGGGCAGCAGCCACCGAACCTTGATTTTTGGGAAGGCTGTGCCTAATGTCTGAGTGACATTGTCTGAGCTCTGGGCCTACACCATCTACAGAGCTGCAGCCCTTAGCACTTGTTTGGCTGGATGGTGCCCAGGGCATAAGCATCTCTCCTGAGCTTTGAGCCAGCACTGTCAGCTGTCAGCTTGGGGAGCTTGATGTGGTGGGCGGAGCCAGCACTGGCAGAGCGACTTTGATTTGATCTCTGGGCTAGTACTACCTTCTCATTCTTGTCCCCCTGGAGATACTGTCTAGGGCTGTAGATTCACCACTTCTCTGCCTTTGTTAGTGCAGTGGTGGTACTGCAATGGTGAGGAGTGGACTCATCAGGGACAACCTATCAATTCAACTAAAAAAGTGTAATTAACATTCTAAAACAGAAAAAGCAGAAATTAAACAGACAAATAACAGACTTAAATAAGACCCTAGAACAAATGGACTAACAGACATTTATAGAACACTTTATCCTAACAAAACCTAATACACATTATTCTCATCAGCCCATGGATCATCTTCCAAAATTGATCATATCCTAGGTCATAAGGCTAACCTAAACAGAGTCAAAAGAATAGAAATTATCCACTGTATCTTTTCAGACCACCATGGAATAAAAGTTGAACTTAACAGCAACAGAATCTTCATAGATAGAAGCATGACCTTATTCTCAATGATAGCTGGGTCATAGACAAAATCAAGAAGGAGATCATTAAATTTCATGAACAAAACAATAATGAAGACAAACTATCACAACCTGTGGGATACTGCAAAGGCAATCTTTAGAGGGAAATTTATAGCATTAGATGCTTTCATCATGAAAACAGAAAGAGAGCAAGTCAGCCACAAGTGGCCATCTTAAGCAACTGGAAAAGAAGAATAATCTAATCCCAAACCTAGCAGAAGGAAAGAATAACCAAAATTAGAGTAGAACTAAATGAAAGTAAAAACAAAAGAATTATTCGGAAGAACAGCGGAAACAAAAAGTTGGTTCTTGGCTCGGTGCCTGTTGCTCAACGGGCTAAGGCACCACCACATACACCTGAACTGGTGGGTTCAAATCCAGCCCAGGCTCCCCAAGCAACAATGATGGCTGCAACCAAAAAAAAAATGG